>DWTO01001201.1:0-16994 GCA_018244755.1 Jemadia pseudognetus
CCTGATAGTTGTTTTGAAAATATATTTCATGTACACAATTGATCTCTCTACAGATTTATTATAAGTATAGATTATTTACTTTACAAAAATGGAAGTTTTGAAAGATAAAACAGCTTTAAAGTATACGCTATTTATTAAACATTTATAATTACAATAGTGAACATTACTATGGAGTCATAAACGAAACACGTGGACGAATATGTGTAAAGAAATAGTTCTTAATGACAATCAAATGAGAGCTCTTACAATCGAAATGAAATAAACTAGTTCGCGTCACACTAACTGCTAACTCGCGAGCCATTCACGCCATTATCACAGTACAACCAATTGATTTTTATTTTTTTTAATAAATCAACATTATTTACGGTCAATATCATTACCTAACAACTGCGATATGTACAAATATATCGCCTTCGTTACATTACACCGGCTGTTTTAGACCGCGATCAATCATACTTGATCCATTATTATCTTATGAATACAAAAAATCTATTATATTGATAGAAAAAGCGCTCTACATAGAGTACGGGCGACTATTCGTATGCCGTTATGTCAATTGTGAGGACACATTTGCCACAGCTCGTTGATAAAGTTTTTAATACTTATAAAATATTAAGATGTTGGTTAGAGGTAGAGTGAATTCTGATGTTGAGTTGTGCATTGGAAATATAATTTTAAGGTGATCACGTGCCTAGTCTCTATCTGAGAAGCTCTATCTAGCTTGACGGGCTTCATCTACAAAACACCTCTACTGTAATGACATTGCATACTGTTCAAACCTGTAAGCTATTCTTAAAAGTCTCTCTGATCGTTGACCGAGAGTCCTTATGGTCCTGTATACCTTTACAACCAGATAGCATCCGACGCTACCGAGCTCGATCAAGTATTTATGACATGTTTCTGCTTCAAAGCCAGGGACTCTCCGGTCAGTACAAAATAGCCATACATCACACGGGCTATATCATTTCGTTCTTGTGGAATTTTTAAAATAGTTGCTTTTAAATCACCTATTTATGAATTAACATTTCGTATTGTTTATGTCGTTTCAAAACTCTTAAATATTGGAAACACCTATTTTCAATATTTCTTATACTTTTTATTATGGACAAGAGTACAAATAGCAGTACGCGCAGCCCAAGCCAAACCTTGCTTTAGTAAGACTGCTGCTAGTTTAATAATCTATGGATCATGGACTGAGATACGTGACCCACTTCGCTTGTATGATCTGGTTATTTAGATGTTACCAGCTATTCTGTGGGCTATTTGCACTTCCTACAACTGTTCGCGATGATTCATCATTCCCACAGCCGCCGCTAGCCGCGTCGCGGCGCTGCTCGACAGCCAGCCGATGTCGGTCGCGATGTGTTGCCAGATCAATGAAAAAAAAATCACGGACAAACTTAATGTATAATTTGTGAGTAATCACATTTTACTTTGTTTGGTATTTCCATATTAAGGTAGTAATAAGGCGCAAGGCTGTAATTAAACATGGTGAATATATGTTTTTTATTATTGAACTTATTAAAATATTGATTTGCTATATAAATATTACCAGTTATGTTTTCTGAGTAGGAATTAAAATTTTGTTGAAAGAGATATTACTAAAAGTTTACGTTTGTTACTTTTATTTATATTTTGATGTACTACATAATTTTCTATACGTGTAATATGGCAGTGTCTCAGGATTTCAAATACTGATAACACAGTTCATATCCGTATCCTATGTGTACTTTAAATGTCGTAGCAAGAGTAGGTTAGATCGATTCTTGTAAGCTAATAATCTAAGCTACGAGTATATTCTTGTAGTTTGTGATATTCAAGTTATTAGTAGCTCAGTGCCGAGAGAGACAATGTAAAAAAACACAAACCGTAATATCACGCCTCTAGTTCCCACAGAGGTAAGGTAGAGGTGTGCAGTACGCTCCCAGGTTTCACCAGTTAAGTTTATGTCCCACTATGAAATAGGTGGTAAGTCTATTGCAATACACTAGGCACAAATCTAAACTTCGAGCCAGTACTAGAAACAATTTAGTTCACTAATATAAAAGTAAGCGTAACCCATCGGGCACAACGAAAAAAAAACCTTTCCATGTAATTTCAATAAAAATGTACATCAGTAATTGTAAATCTTCCCCTTGATCTTACTTAATTACTTTTGTTAATGGTTTTCTCAGTACATTAAAATAATAGTATTTTAATACGCTCAGTCGAGTATTACGTTTTGTTCTTAATATGTAGTTTATTACAAATGCTAACAGCTTAGATATGTAATCGTTTACTAGAATGCACATATAGGAAAACCACATTAAAAATTTGCATCTGTACTTGTTAATAGCGTTTCTGTTATGTGTAATAAGAAATCGGACAAATATGTCATTACGCATAACTTATTCTAAGAATCAATATAAAAAATTACAGGAATCCTTGTAGTGTATTCTTGGCTATTCAATAAAACTTGATTTGTCTATGGTAATTTATAAGTATGACAAGAATTTTAGGCGCGAAAACATTTCCAACGCATTATTACATTTCTCGTTTCTTGTATGTCATAAATTTTTATATTGCACATATTAATATTAGAATGATGATAATAGGCACGTGGATCATTAGGTCTTCTGAAGTGTGGTGTAACTGCTTATATTAAAAATAAATTCGTTATATTTTCATTTGGAAATTCTGTGCATACGTAACTTCATTATAGTGACAATGATAAAAATCTGAAAAATGATTTTGCTAAATTAAATTGGTCTTTTCGATACTATAGCCATTGTTGTAGTACGTTAATTAATTACCGAACTAAATTAACAATGACTCCCATGTGGAATATTCGAAGTCGTAAGCTGCACGTAAATTAATTGGTTAGCTCACATATTAATGACATTGCAATTAAACTCCCGAGAGCAGTAAACTACATTCGGTGCAATCAAGGGAATTAGGAAATAAGTAACAATTTATGACCATAAATTACGAATTAATATTAAGCTAATCACTGGGCTGTTGGTTTAGTGGTTAGTGACTTTCACTGCTGGGTCAGAGTTACAGGATCGATTCTAACAAAAAAATATATGGGTGTAATATTAACATTATTAAGTCTTTTACAGTTCTACTGTTGGATACGTATCCTCTAAGAATGCGAAGGGCTAAGGCTTGAAGTCTACCACGCTGGCCACAGGTGGGTTGACACTATTCACGCGACTATGAAAAACATCATGAAGAACTCTAAGGTGTATAGTTTTCCTCGTAATGAATATTTTTAACATTACAGCGAGTGGCAGTAAAACGGAAATTTTTGTAAATAAGAACGCACCAAGATTTGAACCTAGGATCCCTAGGGTGGAGGCCATTAGCCACAAAGCAGTAGCAATGAAAAAATAATTAAGTATCTATATACAAATGTAGATGTACACAAATATTTATAATACACTACGTAAAACAACAAAGACGATTCTCGATACAATGATAGGTGATTTTAACAGTTTTTCTCGTCACACTGTGTCTCGTGGCGGATATCCGGAATGGAAACGGATTATCCGCTCTAAGCTAACGGCGATCCGCATTACGTACATAATTGCGTTGACGGTGAGTGCGTTACGAATCGAACGAGCGATTCTAGCGTCAATGTTTAATGACACACTCGAGACAAGTCCCGACGGCTTGCACACACCTACATAAGGAATTAGTGGTTTTTAAAGCCATATTAAGCGTGTAGTAGTAAACAGGCAGTATGTCACATCGTACGACAATGAGTTGCCAAAGGCAATGTCACCAAGGTTGTTGCTTAAATGTAAAAAAATTCTGAATGCTTCCTCGTTCGTTCTGAGTATGAATGAGCGTTTATGAATGAAATCTAACAATTATAATATGGACTTTTTTTAAATAATTTCCGTACAGCTGTAGTAGGAATACTACTGGCAAAAAAAACGTAGGCTGATGGGTACGAGAAAGCTTATTTTTCAAAGCAATGTAAATATAACATGTTAGATGTCGTTACCTGGATGGATATTATTGACTTACCATTCAAATAGTAAAGGAATATATCGATGGCCAGATACACTCACCTAGATCTAGTATCTACGTAAATACGAGTAAGTCATTCACATCCGTCCGCCCAAGCGGAAATTAAAATAAGAACCCAGTACCGCACACCGGCAACGCCAATGAGGCAAATGGGTCACGATATTACAATCATTAACTTAAACGATCAGATTATAAAGAAAATGGCATGTACCCAAATCTACAAACTGACCCTTACTACATACAACATTATATTATATCGACTCCAGAATGCGATCGACACAGTTGATAGCGGGCGCATCTTTTCATGATATCTGTAGAGAAAAAGTGATGAATATATTTTTATCAGATTGTCTATGAAACGTAGCACGACTAAGTAAATACTTAGCTCCCAGTAATACCAGACTCAGTTAGCTGGACGTTTACTTAAAATGCTTAACGCTATAAAAAGCCGGAGTACCTATATATTTTATTTTTTATTTCTTAACGCTTTTTCTTTCTTGTCCTTTTATCCTACTCCTTAATCTTTTTCATGTGTCTCCATTTTAAATGACATTGGATGTGCGAGTGTCTGTGCGCCCTCAATATTATACCTTAAAAAAACCTAAGACTCATAACAGTCATCCTTTGGGTTGGGAAAAATTACGTCGCTTATTTGAATTGATGATTAAAAACGATGAAACTAAGATGTTATTAGCAAAACCATACAGCATAATAAATATGTATATGTACCGTATATAGGAATGTTGACTGAGTCACTTAAATGCCTCTTAAATCTCATTTTCCCTTTTATGAGAGGCTTCAGTTCATTGCGAAGGGGCGCTCGTTTGTGCTGTGATCAGTTTCCAATTAGCGATCTAGACGGCATCGCCCTTAATATAAATAATACAGCTAAAGTTACAGGAACACAATCCCGTAGGAGTCGAGGCGGCTTCCGAACGCCAGTTCCCGCTTTATCTCGCAGTTGCAGACAGTTTGAAGAAACCCGACACTGCAATGTCGGAGTTAAAATAAACATTTAATTAATTTCTGAATCAACTCCCTACTCGTAATTCTGCTTTCGAATTTTATTTGTTTTAATATAATTGCTGGTGAATTGTAAGAAAAGTTTTGATAGTCTATAAATGCCATACTCTGAAATGTATATAAGTGCATGTTAGAAATATTGGGTAAAAAATGAATTACTATATTGTTTTAAATCGGCCATTTAAGTTTGGTACGATTGGTATTGAAGCAAAACGTGTTCTAAGTAACACGTAAACGTTCTTCTAGTGGTATCTAAATGAAAAGTGTTCTGCACTTTCTGTCTTTCAGTTTTCTCTATTAAACCTTTCATTTGTATATAATCTGTACACCAAAATACGTCATTTTGATAACAATTTAAAATTATTTGCATTTCGATCTATTTTATTTTTTTAAGTTGTAACCCTGTACCCAAGCTGTCTGTATTTCGAAATTGTTAATTTTTCTCACAGGTTTACACTTTTGTATAATCTGTCAACCTAAACCTCCGCAATTTTTTGCTCAGTATAAAAAATTTGGAATAAATTTTAATCGTGGCCACAAATTAGAAATGTATATATTGGTATGTAAACGGTACCAACTGTCGAAAAAAAGCTGCTAAATGTCATTCGTTGTTAAATGTTAGTATTAACACACATTTAGTATAAACTAGAGCGAGTATTCTGTCTACCGGAGCCTGCGTGACACGAATCCGTTGAATGCTAAGTTACTTCTTAATCACCGCAGTTGTAATTAAGATTATGAATATTAATACACGTAGCGTGTACCTGTATATCTTTCTCGTACTGTTTAGTCGATTTTGCGTTGACAGCGGCGAATAAAAACGTTCGCGATGTAACTAGAGCAAAGATTTATTTGCGACTGGCAACACGACAAGCTATGTGCGCTTGACATAAAATAAAATAATTTTAAACAGTTTGCAAGAGTATCAGAACATTCGAATTATTTATGTAGTTTAGTATTAGCTATTCGGTTCTTTTATATTATTATTATGTGACAGACAACCGTTTGGCCGCATCACGCCGGATGGAAAGCGCAGACGTGTCCTAATATGAATCACGCAGTCCTGGGATAATTCACTCTTGCTATGAAAGTTCTAGATTAAATGTGTCTTGGATGTCATGGATAAGAAACATGAAACGTGGTTCTTAATATTACCTACATCTTGACTTTATCGAAAGTATTCAAATCAGAGCGGTCTTACATAGTATTTTATGATGATTAAATGCCTTTTTCGTGACTGTCACATTGGTGGCTGGTTACAAACGTGACTGCTGCGAGAGGTCCTGGGTTTGATCCTGAGGTCGGATACTATTAGAATGTCTAACTTTGTTATCTACTTAAAATTTCTTGTAGTGACTTGGACTCTGTAGTTATGCCCGATGTATGGCAATAGACTCACCCCCTATTCCACAGTGCCACGTAACCGGTGAAACGTGGGAGTGTACTACACTCCTCTGCCTACCTCTTCGAGAATTACAGGCGTGATGTTACGTACGTCTACAACAGACCAGTACCCAATACCGCGTCATTGCTGAGTCGGTGTCACACAAATATTTAAAGCTCTCTCCTCGTTGTTATGCTATAGGCTAGCTTTAGATATCTTTATTGCTTCTGTAAATGTAGTAAATTACATTTACTAAAGATACAACAATCACGCATTTAGGATTCTCACTCACTTTACTTAATACATAGGAGAGATAAACCGCTGATAGAGCTTCTTATGTTATTAATATTTTTAAACATAATTTGTCATACCTACATTATAAGGTGACATAGAGGTACGAGTAAGTAGTAAGTTGTTGAAAATGAAATAAGAAAATGTACACGGATGTTTTTATGTTCTTATGTGTGTGTGTGTATCTTTTTTTTCTAACTAAATAGCACGTTTAAATACCACTAACGTTAAACGTAAACGTAAAACCTTACGGGACGTTTTCCTTTACTCCATTTGCATAAATCCAATCTGGTACGGCATAAATAAGTCACAATAACGTGTGATAAGTTTTATTTAATCATATCACGCAATTATCAATCAAGATTGCTTTCTTCACCGAAATACCGCAAGAAAACGTTTACAAGAACTTTCGTCTGATAAAAAAAAATCGCATGACAGCGACCGAAGTGGAATTTCTTGTGATAACGTCAGCTGTGAGTTCTAACTGACATTACATTTGCAGGCCAATTATGACAGTAATGTGGCAGCCAACGAGATAAGTGGTATAGATGTAATTAATAGGTAGATTAATTATGTTTTCACGGCGCCATGCTAGATGGAGTTGATATATGTTTGGATAGAAGAGAATTCATAGTCGAAGTGACACGAAAAGGTTGTCTTCGCGTGTAATGCGTACTTTAAAAGACGCGTGTGGTCTCTTGAATTATGTTTGCGCGTTGTTTGCGAAACCACAGACTAAATAATATATTTGTCTTATGACATGTCTACCTACAGACATCCGTGACACTCCTGCAGGCACATAGCAGAATACACGGAGTGCTTTATTATGGTGTAATAAAAATATTCGTGTTTAATAAGTATCATGCTTAAATTAGAATCAGCTACTAACAGTATCAAACTAGCGAGACTCTCTTTATGTATCTAGTAGATTATTTGATTGGAATGTCGTTACCGTGAAAGCAGGCGTAATTTGATTGATACGTACATACTTTTAGTATCGGTAACCATGTTTCTTCGTGAGGAAGTATATGGTACAAGAAGATTGTGGCTTTAAACCGTCTCAATCCGAGAGACGATCCGCGTTAACAGTGGTCACATCAAGAGGGTGTAATAGTTTTAATGTTAGATATATTTTTGGTTTTTTCTACTGGTTTTATAAGATTTATGGGATGAGTTTGACAAGATAAACTCAGTCAGATTTTAAATAAGGAAGTTTGAAATTCCAACCATATACGATTAGAGTGCGCTATCTGCTTTAAGATACTGTTTAAGCTGTTGCTGAATCAGAGGAAAGTTAATATGACCATCGTAGTTTATTGGACACTTGGCTATTCATCTTACTCTCGCGCAGTAAAGAGCCTCTTGTCTTTCGGCGAAGACCGTAAGTGTGGTGAGAATTATACCACACGAGTCTTCGACCGGAAGACCTATAATTTCAGACAATAGGCCGGAATTTAACACTGTCATTTCCACTGTTCACGACCACCGCCATGTCTAAACGTAATTAGTAACGCAGGTACTCAAACATTCAACATAATGAGTTGGCTTCACACAAGCACGCCAACTGCATATTTCGTAGAATCTTCACAGCTGGCTATAAAAAGACAGGCCTTCTAATAGCGAAAATCTTTAGGTACCTCCCGAGTATTTCTTTAGTATACAGCACACCCATAAAGTCAACTTGTCGGTACTAGAACCTTAGAAAGAACCGTTAGGGAAAATTCACGTCCGTCGCCTTACGGGAAGTAAATAACCATTTGTCGTTTCACCAAATAAAACGTTCATTGTGCTGGAACCCGGTTTCTAGCTGCTTTATGGCGGTAGAGACGATAAATCTACCATTTAACGCTAAGCCTTCGGTGACGCACTAAGTGCGTATGTCCGCATATTGTTAGCGCAGTGAATCGTTGGACAGCGTCTCTGTATAATTATTATAATTGAAATCGAATACTAACTAGATATCCTTATTTGCGAAATACTGTTTGGTAGCAATAAAACGATTAAAAGATACAATAAAATGATGTCTTAAGATGTCTATGTATATTGTACACTATGTATATTGTATATACTCGACCCGACTCTATGTATATTGTACAGAATAACCAATTTTATTTAGACCTATCAGAGGTCTTGTTTGTTTGGATGTTCGTGACTCAATCACGAAAAAAGTATTTCCTTTATTCCCTGAATTTGTTTAATATTGCATCGCGGATGGAAATCAAAATAATAAACAAACAATTGAAACAAGCTCTACACTATAAAGCAGTGCTGTAATATTTTCATTTTTCTTACTCGTGCATGACGAATTTTTCGAATGTAAATCGCGCCAAAAAACTCTTTTGATCGCCGCCACTTTATTATTTACTGGTTATCCAGATTACGCTGGTCATTCGTCGATAAATCTTGGTGACCAAACACACTTTTTCCATTGTACTAAAATTAGGTTTATAATAAATATCTTAGCAGCCAGTAACCTACTTAGGTATCGACTAGGCACATTTCTCTCGTAACATTCTCTATATTATGAAAGAAATATCCCTTATTTGGTTAATAATGGCAAACCAGTTATACATCTTATTAGTACATTATAAATAACTCTCGACACTTAAAATAAGAGAAATATTGTGTACATGAAATACGCTTTTGTAAGTCTTTACGAACATGTACAGTGATTTATTTTCAGTATCGTTTGATGCGACTCATAAGTTCCTACATCTAAATTTATAAGTAAGCCGTGATTTTAATAATAAATGCTATAGATAAGGTCATTAACCTATAGAGAAAACAGACAACACGAGGTCTGAGCTGAGAGACAACAAAAAAATGTTGCATACAAACGTTGCCGCCGTTGTTGTGACGGAAGACGGTTTGCGTGCGATTAATGATGTGTATCAGTTGACATGTGTCTCTCACGCGCCCGTTCCCGATCCAGAGCGTTCCAGGAACAACGGGAATTCAAGGAACCCCGCCCACTCGCAATAATATAATTGTACGCCTAAAATCGAGCTTGATAGCTAAAAGACGCCGCTGTGAAGATGAGGATGCGGAACAATTAAGCGGTTAGAAATAAATTACTGATGAAGAAAGCTATGCGGTTGGTCTGTAAGTAACGTTTTGGGATAAATGCATGCGTGATGGAATTTAAAAATGTGTGTGAAGACGCAGACGGAGTTGCTTTGATGGAAGGGATTCTTGGATAAAAGCAGCATTCCATTATTAAAGAATTCACATTTGCAAATCCTGAATTTGTTCATTAATCATAATATGTGTTCTTTATTGCAGATATATGACGGCAATAGTCTTATACAAATATTGCTATTTTCCTGCCACTTGTATGTATTACTTTGTGAATCTCGATCGCCTGCATAAATTCCTCGTTTGATCAATCTATTGGTTTTAAGATTTCAATTTTGACTTCATCTCGATCTACCGTTTTCTGGGTGTGCTTTTATTTTTTCTTTGTGGCGATCTTTGCTTTCCTTGGTGTCTTTAGAAGTTTAGAAAAACATTTTAGAAAATTAACAATCGATGGACTTATACAATCTACAATTTATTCATTGTACACAGTCTTTTTACGAGAGTCTTATAACTAGTGCAATGCGCTAAGATACAGTTACAAAAAGTCGCTTACATTGTATGATATCATTGTTACTGTTATCACCTTTGTCTATTATTAATCCTTGGACCACTGCAAATGATCACAGTCAATGGTACCTAGTATTAACCACAGGGCATGTATTGTTATCATTAACAGCTTTTATTAGTTCAGAACCAGATACAGATCTCTGGTCAGCGTTATCGTTTATCTTCGGCTTCCCTTGAATAGACTTTAACAGCAATTCCCCAATTGATTTATCGCCAAATAGTTACTCCATATACCATTCACTAATAGTCAGGTAGTTCAATGAAGCGGGTCACTGGGGCATCAATTAAATTATTTTTTTCCAATAATTTAGAACCAAACATGTTTCACACAATCAGCAGCCAGCTTAACTTCGACCTAAATAAGTAGGCGCCAAAAAGTTGTAACGCTAAGTATGGTCGGCTAGAAGGATCTACGAGAACTTTAAATAGGTTCTCACTTAATCTTAAAGCCCATCGATCACACTGTAACATGGTTTACTACACCTGAAAAAAGTACTTACACTATAACACTAGTTAGCCGCAACCGCACCGTCACGAATTCTCAGTACTTTAGTCTCCAATACTTAATCACTGTCTTTTACGTTTTTCATTCCCGTACGCGTGTTGTCTTAAACAGAACGTAGGTACATACAGCGCAATAGTGGGATCATTCGCATTGACAATTACATGATTGCTTGCACAACTTTTTTGTTCGGCTGCACCTCCCATTTGCGTTACGTTCTGTATGAATATGCATGGTTACTGACTAAGGTACATGAACTTAGTAACTTGCAACTCTATTGTTGCATAATTGATTTCTTTCATTGTTTATCTTGAAGGGATTTTCTTTTTAATATAAAATGGCGTATTCTTCGAATTATTTAGTGATTAGAATAGTTTTTTGTATAATTGGAATTACTCTACTGCGCAATTTTAAAGTCCATTTATCTGAGTTATAACATTTAGCAATGATAGCTTAGGGTTTAAGATTATAGCTTTCTGGAATTTGACCTGAACTCATTCTTAAATAAGATCCATATTGAACGTTGGAACGACGAAGGGTTATTATAGAGGCTTAAGTCTGATGACTCAGAGTGCGTCAACCTAACGGAGGTAGTATCTGCCCCACGGCCATATTCACAATTTGCCATACAGTCTTAATAGCTATTGAGTTAAAACCATACAATACAGTTTTTAAAACAGGCGGCTCGTTAATGACCACACGGATAAATAATTTGTGACATCTTCGTCCTTACATGGACTATAATGACAGTATAGGTTAAGAAAAACATAAAGGAATAAATAAAATAAATAATTGGAACATAAATATGACTACACGCTTGTACTAATATCACAAAATGCAGAAACATTTCTAAATCTCTAACTGTAAAAGAGAAAATCATACGTCACACAGTATAGAGACATCCTCGTAATATCTACAGTATTTTACCTCATATGACTAACATTTTAAGTTCTTTGAATATTGGACATTCTAAGCTGATGTTCCACAAGTAACTGTACAGCCAGAAATCAATCTGGGGCCATATGATGGACGTTGACTTTTCGCCCTTTCTATGACTCACATTTCCTAACATATCCGCCTCTAAAGTTCCTTACAGACGGAGCTACAATACGTATTATAGCAGGGCATATTATGATACATTACGCTTCCTTCTTTGTTACGCTGGAATCACTGTACACGTAACTGTCTGAATGAAATCTCTCGAATACATCTCTTCCTGACGTTGCCAAAATATGCGAACAGCTATAGCAAGACTCTCAGGATAGCAGGACATATTATTGTTAGATAATGTCCGCAAAAACATATGTATATTATACCATAGCTACTTAGATACCGTCAATATATTCATATAATACAATATATTAATTTATTTTAGCTTCGTCTGTGGCGACATTCCAGAAAACAGGTTTGAAAATAGCTCCAAATATAACGCCTCTAATCGCGCTATGACTTTTATTAATTCAGCCTATTAGCAGCATAAAGGTGTTAATGCATTAGCCGTATCTATGTAAATCACAACTTTTTTCTCGTATACGAAGATAGTGATGAATTATGAAGAAGCACATCGAGTCTGCAGGTTAGAGATATCTTGGAGTCGGTACCTCCTACCTAGCCCATAATAAGGCTGGCGTGATGATATAAAATAATAACTTTTACTGCAAACAAAACCTTTTAAGTATTCACTTGAGCTCTTATAAGAATTTAACTAAAGCGTAATATAACTTTCACTGTTTTTATTTTTCAAGTGTTTTACTATGTTTCATATTCCATATTATTTTCTGACATGCTTGTTTTATAAATCAGTTTCCATACGTAACAGCACGCCTGTATTCCCCGAAGAGGTAGGCAGAGGAGTGCAGTACACTCCCACCGTTCACGTTTGTTTCACTATGTCTTTTGTTTCCTTACATTGTATTATTTCTTTTGTCTATTGTATATACATGACGTATTTATAATATTATCTTTGATTGTTAATAAAGTTTCTATTGTCTATGGCTGTGAAGTAAAATATACACTAAGTGGATATTTTCGTAAGTGCCAATGAATTACTTTGAACGATTTGTTACTTAGTCGATCTATAGCTTTTATAATTCAGATAAGTAAAACAAAACAATTGCAAATATAAAAGCAAAATAATAATACCTATTAATAAAACAAAGCAAATATTGAATGTTTGAAAAATACGTGTTAACAATGTGCTGCATATATTATTACCTCAAACCGCTCAGTTTTTCTTCTATTTTTAAATAGTACTATAGAGTTTGCTTTTTTTAAAGTGGGGACAGTAAAAAATTAACACTCTCGAACGACGAGAATACATCATTCATTATGAATGCACAAAGCTCGTGCGTGGGTCTCGGTAATCGAATCTGGGGTCTCGCAGCTAATGGGCGCGCATCAGAGGTCACCGAAAAACTGCTACAAAGGGCTTATTGTAAGATTATTATTGCTCTATGACACGTGTATATAATATGTTTCTGTGATAAAATGAAGCATAGACAGAATTTAATAGTTCATTCATATACTTATAGAGTAATTACACTAAAATTACACTTTTTCTTACTCCGCAGCTCTAGTGAACGATGTTGAACCTTCACGTTAAATCTCGTTAAACTTTTGAAGCTTATATCCAACTGAATAAAACTGTACCATCGAAGATGTTGCATTAATACCAAATTATTATATAAACTATATATGATAGTTCATTGTTTTATTTGGTACTCTCTACCTACCCCGTGTAGGACCTGACGTGATGATATGTAAGTACGCAATAGGAATTACGTGGAAAGTCCCGTAAAGAAACAGTTTTAAACAAAGGGTTTTAAGTGGCTGTTGCTTGTATTCATATTATTTCCGGCCAGCACTTTCTTATAAACCCCATTAGCATCGACTACGCGTAAATCACGATTTACCTGACTTGTTCCCGAATGAGTTGAGGTTGGTTAATTGCGTGTAATTGCATTATAGGATTTAGCTGTAGTTTTACGAGCGGCTCTTTGCCTGACGTTATTCTAGCTTAGTACAAGAAAGCCTTAAGCAAATACTGATTTATATATTTTATCTTGTATCCCACCATTAAGAGGAAAGTAAAGCTTCTTTCAATACACATTATATGACTTTTAATCTATGGATAGAGTTAACATGTTATATTAGAGATAAACTTTAAATAAAAAGCTTTTTATATCTATGAAAAAAAGTCGACGTATTCTTATACCATGCGTATTCTACCTTCTACCTTCGCTGTAAGGGACCTGAAGTTGCAATATAATAACAAAATATGAAAAAAATATTGTACTGACTGATGTATTCCCAAAACTGTTAAAAAATACATTTCTAATTCGTATCTCGTTTGTGCCTATAACACTATTAAATTGCGTTATCGTGCAATATAATACGCTGAAAGGGTTCGGCGAAGATAACGATCTCATTCAGCCGGCATTAGGGGAGGGCGAGACGGATAATGAAAGTGAGTGGAGCTATTACACGGATTACTTTTCAAAACAAGATTGTTATAATCAACATACCACCATGAAATAAATAAAAAATTTGACGTACAATTGTAAGAAATCTGAAATATTTTAAAAGCTTAGATTGAAAGCATAAGTAAAAGTAGATATTCTTTAAAACATTGATATTATAGATGTCGTTAGTTAATTATCAATCTTTTATCATTAAATTTATGTTTTTTTATTAGCACTTCAATTCGTACCCAGTTTTTATAGACAAGTCTGAAAGTTCTGCCAATCCTTTCTAAGCTTATTAATCTCTAAGTTGTGAATAAAAACGTTCATTACGAGTATATAAACAAGATTTTGATTCTTGAAGCAATTCGAATTCGCAATTCATATCTCTGTCATAATAAGACAGAGACAGTTGCGGAAACACCACCACAGATAGAAAATGGCGGGAATAAAAAGACATTTGGTTAAAAACGGGGATTTATTTAAATATAAAAAAAATGCTTTTTATCTATTTTTAAGCGTTGATTAATATTGAAAGTTATAAAAAAGGGCAGGGCAATATTATACTTTATTTATTTATTTGAAATTCGTTCGTATGTAATAATCGTAGATAAATATTATAAAATTCATATAATTGTTAATGTAAGGAACGACGTTGAACAACAGAATGTAAAAAAATATTAATCTATTTTACAATCACCACGAGCGAATTACTTTTTTTACGGTTGTAATCTAAGGTAAACTACTAGTATCCATTAAGCTACTTTATAAACATTTTACGTAAAGTAATAATGAATCATGGTGCAGAGATAGCATGTTTTGTAGTTAACACGCTGATAATTACAGTGATTTGACATATTATTATTGCACGACTCTATTCTATGTAACTAGACGTTCAGTTAGTACAAAATAATAAATTTTTGTACCGCTATAAAAGGTTCAAAGCTTTCCTGTTATGAAAGCCTTGTTTATTTATGGCGCTTAAATTAAACCTGAACAGGTAACTTTTGTAATAATATATTGTTTTTTTCCAATACTGTTGATACATTCTTTTTAATGTGACTATTTCTACTGTATTATTGACCGTTTATTAAGGGTCGAACTTTACGATTCAAAGTACATATTATATACATTTAAGTTACATTTAAAAAGTCCAGTTTTTCATTCGATTTACAAAATAAATATTTAAAAGAAAAATTGGTCATATAACTCGTATTATCCTTATAATTACTGTAAAATTCCTACACCAAGTAGGGGATTATAAAAAACGATCCGAATTTTAAAAAATCAAATTAAAAGAATAGAGGAATATTTTACTTAACGTCAAATGCATGTTTTCTTTTTATACATTACATTAGACGCGGCGAGTGCGGTAACCGGCGACCACATGAACATTCAAAGTGTGAAACATTTAGTATTGTTTTGACGCAACGATGGATAACCGAGGTCTGCGCGTTTAACAAACCCGTCGCATAATGAGTGTGTTAACCTACGTTAGTTAGGCTCGACTCAAAGAAAACCACGGGCATTTTCATTCATGACTTACTAAAAATAACTTTGTGAACTTCATACGGGGTTGACTTTTAACATCACATTAGTTACGACAAAAACTCACCGTATGAGGTTCTGCATCGCTGGCTGGTTGTTGTTGGCGGCAAAAAAAATTACTTGAAGTTCACTTTTTAAAATTCAAATTATTCGAATACGACGAACACTGGCAGTTCGCGGTGCGCGGGCACGTGTGCACGGCGCTGAGGTTGCGACGATTCTGGTCGGTCGCGAGCCGGCCGCCTGCTCTTGAACTTGCGATTGCAACTAGACAGCCTGCAAGTGCATTGCTGCATATTACTGCATTTTGATGGAACCAATGATAACTTCACAGTGTATCATCCACCTCGGCGACGCGTAAGTAAAGTGTGCGCGTGTATAAACGTTATGAGAAACGTGAGCGTTACCGGAAAAATTAAAAAGTCCTACTTACCTTAATACGTTAGGTTACGTCCATAACTTTTATTTCATGACACGATGACATCTTTTGATGACATGGTGGTTTATTAAGAATCAACCATATGTGTACATATGTATGTACATATGTAAAAAAATAAGATAAAAAGCAAAAAATTAATGAAAGACTGCCTTTACCTATTTAGTTGAGATGATTTTTCGGAAATGTTACATGATTGGCATGTTGGTTATACGACTGCAGTTTCCAACTTTTGGGAACATTTCTCTTCTATTCTAAGTAACACAACTTTACATTCGTATTTTCTGAACAGGGTAGGTAGTGGAGTGTAAGTGTAGTGCGCTTACAAGATTCACCCCACCACCAGCCCGGCTAAGTCCACAGCTGGACATAGGTCTCCGCTAACGGGTTATTGCCTGTAATCTCCACGTTTAGCATGTGTTGGAAGATGTATGCTTTCTCCGCCCCGACACGGATAACGACTCACCTATTCAATCACTAATCTAAGTAGGTATTCTGAGTGATACCTTAGCATCTAAGAGCTGTTATTGGATATTAAGTGGGCGTTGTTGCCAACTACCGTTAATATTTCCTGTTCACTTCCGGTTTGTAGTCTGACAAGGATTTCAAACCAATTTAAATAGTTACAACAATAGTAAAATTTTATTTCTATTACAAAGAGTTAAGTAGGTATAATAGAATATAAAA
>DWTO01001202.1:0-16989 GCA_018244755.1 Jemadia pseudognetus
AAAAATGCATGTTTTTCTTTGACTTTACTTTTTTCATTGACTGTTAGGCGGTACGAAGTTCGCCGGGTCAGCTAGTACTTCATAAAATGGTTTAACAATATTACAGCCCTTACGTATCTGTGATATATTGTCGCTATTCCATTAGCTTGTTAAGTCTTCAATAGAAAAAATAATAGAAAAATCACTTTGCCTTTAAGATTTATAGGTTTGACGGGTTTCTTTTCAAATCGATAACTCACTTTCGTATCATTCAGGTGCGATATTACAGAGTCGTTATTATTTTCTAATGTGAAAGTGGCCAGCCGTACCGAATGACGTTTGGTTTCGCTGTCAGCGGACATTCTCTCCTCGTACTCGCGGTAGTCCTCGTCCACAGCGCCGGGCACGGACGCCACGCACAGGATGTGCTTGTCGACGACCGAGAACGACTCTATCACCTCGGCCGGCTTGTTCGCGTCGATAATCTGTATGCCAAGGTAACAAATTAATAACAAGCATTTTTCACACAAGGCTCCACATCAGTAACACTCTCAAAATTTAATTCAATACGGATAATTTACATTGTATGTAGAATTACATTTGACAATTAGAAATAACACAAAAAGTAGGTGATTCCTCCTAATCGAAATACCTGAATATCTGACCGAACGAGTCATTTAACCAATTGGCTATTTCGAATTTGCAACACATTTCGTCCATAATATGTGTATTTAACATATAACATGAAAAAAAAATTGTACTTTATGGAACACTTATAACAATTTGTTACATTTAACTCAATTGAATACATATGCACAAAATCGTTCAAACATATTCTATTCCAAATATGGAACAATGTTGCTTTAAAACAGAAACAATGAATTCGTATATAACGTAACCGGTCATCTCACCATAACGACGCCCTTGTTCTGGGTGCTGGAGCAGATCCACACGAGCGATGAGAGGTTCTTCTCCACGTGTTCTACGAGATGCGTGGAATGCAGCTGTCGGTTGATTTGCTCCACCTCGGGCGAGTGGGCGGACTGCGCCTTGCTCATCTCGCATGCTGCACCGAGAAAAACAAATCTTATTACGCAAGCAAACAATCAAACCTCCACATATATTACGTACCAATTATGTACCTGAATCAATTGCAATTTAACTAAATTGCGAGATTGTATACATATATACAAGCTTAATTTACGTTTGTTTTTGCGGTAAATACTCACGAAACATTTTTAACAGTAAACATTGCTATATAAATATATACATGGTCTTTTAGAAAATCATTAAGAAATAGAGATACCTGTGCATTATTTGGGTTATAACATGTACAATATTGTTTTTAACGAGCCTCGAGAGGTGATGGATAATAATATAACTGTAAGTTATCTTAAAACAATAACAGATGTAACATCACTCAAATCAAGTTTCCTGTATATATTTTTTCCATTTAGTTTTAATATGAAGTCTCCAATTTTTTATGCTGTGTGTTGTACATCAAGAAACATTTGTTTTCTTTATTTCTTCCTATGTATTATTTCTTCGTTTCTTTCTTTGTATACATACCCAAACACATTGTATTGTCAGGCTTGTCTTCATCCTTAGCATAAAACACGCTCTCGCCGATCATGCAGCCGCCGTCAGGAGTGCGACCACCGTTAAGGTTGACTCCTGCAGCGCACAGCAACGTCATACGAGGCTCCGCTTCGGCGATGGGCCTGCGCAATGGGACATAGAAAATATTACATCAAAATTAATACAGGTCTACAATATATTTGCAGACATTTCATGTGTATTTACCTGCAGAATATCGGCACAGGAACGGGCACTCCGCCAGATGACAGGGAAATGCAAGTACTTGGTCCCTTGGGGCCCTGACCGCTCTTGCCCGGCAGACTCCATCCGTAGGCCTGCGTACGTCCGTCCTCTTTACGTACATGCGCTCGAACCTAAGCGCAATTTCACGAGAATATCATATTTTAATTATTGCTCTGACATTTACATATATCAATAAAATATAATACCTAGATTATCGATTCAGTTGCCAACGTTAGTTTCATAACAAGTTTTATGAACTCCCTATTCTCTCTATAGATTGTATCGGCATCTGGTTTACATATAGACGATACTGCACCAACGATGCCCTAGTGTGGACTGGCAAAGACGCAGTCAACCAGCCTCTTAACTCCAACCAGATTTTCTCATTCTTTGTTCTCCCATAAATAATACAGTTACGTAGGGATATTAAGGCGACGAAAGCCAGTGTACTCTTAAGCGGTCTGTGTGGAAAACCAAAATTGAACTCATTGACTATATATCTGTGTCCTGGTTCTCATATTCCAGTTTAAGGGCGATGGGCACAAGAAATACGAAAATCTGGGCCTTATTTCACAGGTGTATTAACACATGTTGTACTCGTTAAAAGAGGAGTCCTGTTGATATTACTAAGTACAATTGTGTACCTGAAGATAATAATATCTTGGGACTTTGCAGGTACGTCCACCTGACCCCAAAATAAGCGTCATGAGAGCTCGTGTTATGGTAACCAGACAACTGCTGATCTACACAATTATGTACATATTAAGTATACACTTTAATACACGTATTTTCAATTTTTTTTACACCCAGTCAAGCACGTTTCCATATCAGCTCAGCAGGTAGGTTCACTAACCGTTGGACTGTTCCAGTCTGTACAATGACTAAACTACTGACCTGTCGGAATTGTTCGGTTCTCTCGTGACGTCTGTGATGGTGGTCGATGAGCTGGGTTTCCAAGAAGTCGGCTTGAGTGCGCGAGTGTCTCAGCGCAGGCTGGGGAACCGCCACCGCCTTCAGGTGTGGAGTCGACAGAGGACGCTGCGGTCTCTCGGACGTGCTGCAACCAAACCACAGTAAATGTTTAGAACGTGGAGAAACGCTCATTGTATTTTTACATTGAATAATACAAACAGTTTGTCACATGAATGAATGAAATACATGCATCAAAATAACTATACACCAGTGGGCGTTTATGGCGGTAATTTAAATATATGTATGTAGGATTACTAATGAGTATTGGAACGTAATGAGTGAGTGTATGAACAAGTGTAGGACGAATGAAGAGCGGAGGAAGACAACGAAGGGGAGACAGACGACGTGTCTCGACTGACGACGCGCTACTGTTAGGCGCAATTCACACAGAACGCGGGTACGGGCGCGGGTCGTGTTCTTCGCGTGACCCGCACTGCTCGTTGTTTTCCCACACAATGCGGGCGCGGGCCTGCCGCGGTCGTGCTATACACATGTTTGTGACACGATCCAGATATTTATTATTTCTTCCTATATATTATTGTTTATCCTATCCTTCCTATATATTTATTATTTATTATATAATTCCTATATATTATTATCTCTGCGAATTACGGCGAATTAAGTTATTACGGCGAATTAAAAGAGAAACTTAAAATTTACGAGCAGTTTACCGATAAGTTAAAAGCACAAAGAAGTGATAAAAAGGTATACGAAACGGGTGAAAAGAAACATACATGAAACCATTTAAATCGAAATCGGCGAAATGAAACATCTTTCAGTTAATTGCCCATATAAGGACAGAGGAGTTAAATGTTTCAAATGCAAACCGGTTCGGTCATTACTTGAATAAGTGCAGGGCCAATGAGGAGCCAGGAACGTCAAAGTCTTACAAGCCGACGGTCGGGAACGAACTTCAAATCGTAAAGAGAGCGAACGGCATAGCGCCAATGAGACGCAGCCATATCGTTTTGGAGGGACAAGGACGGCGATGTGCTTAAGTGCAAAACCGACAGCGAGCGAGCAGCACTGCGATGATTCTAACGGAAATCACCGAGTGCATCCGAACACGACGACCCACGATGGGTGCGTTCCACTAACCATTCCAATAATCACGCTCACGACCACGGATTTTACCATTCCACTAAAGCGCGAGCGTTGAAATCGTAAACCCAAGTGGAATGGGTTATGGGGGTGTTTTGAGCGTTGAAGTATAATAACAAATGGCGACCTAGCAAAAATATAACGAAAGCTTTAAGAAGTTAGGTTACAATGAGTAAATCTTAACAGTAAATTGATTTATATTGAAAACAAAGTATTATTCAATTTTTTATATTTAGTATCAGTGGAGTATCATATATATTATATTCAAATAAATCATAATTTGACATTGATATATTGATATCTTTCCTTTGACGTTTTAAAATCCCACCAATCGTTGCGAGCTCCAGGTGAGCGTAACTCATGACGTCATTAGTGACGTATTCGCCACGACCACAACGATCTGGGCGCCATCTGGAACGGCCAAAAGAGTGTTTTGGGTGTTGTGAACTATTAGTGGAATGCAGCCGATGCATATCAGCTCTCAATGGCGCGAACATCAACGTCAGAACTGTCAACAGTGTCAACGACTTCGAAAACTAAAGACTTCAAAAGTTTAACAATAAAAAGTTGTAATAAGCCAATTAAAACTGTTAGTGTTGGTGGCAAAAGCTTCAGTACGCTTGTAGACACGGGTAGTGATGTCAATTTAATGACTTTTGCTTGTTATAGTACCCTAATAGATGCTCCGGAGTTGGAGGAATACAATATTGTTATGCGAAGCTTGGGAAATAGTTTTACATCATTAGAACGCGTAAGTACGTTAAGTATCGAAAATATCAATTACGGTAACGTCAGATTTTATGTTGTTTCACAGTATTACATGCCATATAGTATAATAATAGGCCAAAATTTTTAGCTAAGGTAATAATTCTAGTAGAAGGTAACAGTGTGTTATTATTAGTTCGCTACGAAGGGTGGTTGCGAAATATGTCATGTTTCGTGTCTAATACGGAGGTTGATCTTATAGGTACAGATGTCAGTATGAGTATACGTGACCAAGTAGGATGCATAATTGAGTGGTATACCCCTAACAAGACGAAAGAGGCGTCTATTCAGTTGAGGATCACTCTGAAGGACGACATACCAGTGGCACAGAGACCCTGGTAGTAGATCAACAAGTTCAGGAGTGGCTAGAAAATGGAATTGTACAGATGAGTTACTCCGAGTATTCAAGTCCAATAGTCTTAGTGAATAAACAAGATGGTAGTCCTCGTGTATATGTGGACTATAGGCTAATAAATAAAAAGATTGTTAAAGACGAATATCCATTGCTTATTATAGATCATATTGACAAATTGACCTCAGCTAGAATGAATATTCAGTGCATTGGACTTAAAGAATGGTTTCTTTCATTTACGTGTTCATGAAGACTCAGTTAAATATACAGCATTTGTCACAACAACAGGCCAATATGAAATCTTAAGAGCACCCTTTGGTTTAGCAACCTGTCCTAAAGTTTTCACAAGATTCATCAGTATTATTTTCAGAGATTTGATTGCACAAGGAATCATTATTGTGTTTATTTATGACATTCTATTTCCAGGGGAATGCAAAAAAGAAGCGCTTGAACGTGTCCAGAATGGTATTGGAGGTAGTGTCTACATATGAACTTCATATCAATTGGGAAAAGTCGCAGTTGATGGTGAGAAAAGTGGAATACTTGGCCATATTATACAGGATGGTGAAGTAATGCCAGCGCCAGGGAAGACAGAGTCTGTCATGAAATTCCCTAAGTGACAGAATTTTAAGCAACTGTATAGCCTCTTAGAACTATGTTCATATTTTAGAAAATTCATACAAGATTATGCTCTGATTGCCCAACCTCTGACAGACTTGATAAAAAAAAACTGCTAATTTGAGTTTGATGATAACCATAGAAGAGTATTTAATATATTGAAAATGAAGCTTGCCAGTAAACCTGTTCTAAGTATTTACAATTAGAAAGCAGAGACAGAACTTCATACTGATGCCTCATGTATAGGCTATTCAGCTATATTGATGCAAAAAGATGATAAAGGAGATTTGCACCCTGTGCATTATATGAGAAGAACAATAGACACTGAGAGTAAATATTCAAGCTATGAGCTGGAGGCGTTAGCTGTGATAGAAGGCATAAAGAAGTTTCGACACTATTTGTATGGAAACATTTCAATATTGTCAATTGCAAAGCATTTCAGATGACATTAAATAAAAAAGACAGCTGTGTCAACCAGGGTGGCACGCTGGATATTGCTCTTGCAAGACTATGACTTTACCATAGAGCACCGAAAAGGTAGTAGCATGAAGCATGCCAATGCTTTAAGTCGAAATCCCTATGTGGCAATGATTACATCAAGCCTACACGATGATATACAACAGGCTCAGACAAATGATGAAGATTTGCATGAAATTATGAATATTTTACAGAGTAAACAAACTTATAAAAGTTATTATTTGGTGCAAGGATTGTTATACAAAGAATACGAACAAAGACTTGTGATACCTAGTAAAATGGAAATGGAAATTATCAAAAGAGCACATGACAATAGTCACTTCTCTAAAAGGAAGACACTAGAGATAATAACTAAAGATTACTATATTGATAGTTGAAAAGAAAATTGAAGATTATATTTCATCATGCATACCATGTCTATTATCAAATAAAAAAGAAGGGAAACAGGAAGAATTTTTATGCCCAATTAACAAAGGAGATACACCACTTCACACACTCCATATTGATCATATTGGACCCTTGACGGAAACCAAGAAGCAATATAACTACATACTAACCATTATAGATGCATTTACATTTTTTTTTACTTATTCCCTACTAAGAGTACATCCACAAAGGAGGTGTTAAACAAATTGGAAATACATCAACAGACATTTGATTGTCATGACTGCCTTGTTGGTCGTGTTGGTTGTAAGTCAACTGACATTCAACAGGTCTCGACTCCCGAGACGGGCACTATAAAATTTGTCTAATTTTGATTGTCTAGTAGTGTCTCGGAGTATGGATTTATGCCAGGTGCGAGAATACTGCAAGAAGCAAGGTATTCAACATGTTAAGATAACTACCGGTGCACCAAGGGGAAATGGTCAAGTAGAACGCGTAAATAAGATTGTTATATCTATACTGACTAAGCTGTGTATACAAGAACGTTATCAATGGTATCGTCATGTAAGTAGAGTTCAATGAGCTATAAATGGTACTTTCCAGCGAAGTATCAATTGTACTCCTTTTGAGATGATGATAGGAAGAAAAATGAGGAATCAATCGGATGTTAAACTCTATGAGATATTGGAGCAAGAGGTTAGAGAGGCATATGATGAAAATAAGGAGGAGCTCAGAAGGCGTGCTAAAGATGAAATATTTAAAATACAAGAGAAAAATATTAAAATCTATAACAAGAATAGAAAAGAATGTATGAAATATGCAGTGAGAGAGATAATTGCTATAAAGAGAACACAGTTTGGAGTAGGGATGAAGTTGAAACCAAAATATTTAGGAACCTACAGAGTCACTAAGGTCAAAAGATGTGATAGGTATGATATTGAGAAGGTGAATCCTGAGTCTGAATGTCCGAACAGGACATCAACTTCAGCAGACTACATGAAGGTGTGGCCTGGTAAAGATGGTGAGTAAATGTGGCGCTTTTGGGGGAGGCCTATGTCCAGCAGTGGACTGAGATAGGCTGATGATGATGATGATGAAATGTTTTTTGTATGAGTGTGATGAATGAAATTTATTTAATTATAGTTGTGTTTATTGTCAAAAGGTAATGTGTAATGTCTTTGTTTTTTTGATTTTGTTTGTGTTATTGTAAATTTGTAGCCAATTTATGTATGTAAATGTAACATTTATAGTAATAAGATTGTGTAATTGTAATACTTATGGAATGTCAATGTGTTTGTGTTTATTCTGTTTTTTTTAATGTACTTACTGTAACTAGTAAGTTAATAAATTATAGGATGTTTAAAACTGAATTTTGTTAAAGTATGAATAAATAGGTATGAATGAGGATGTTGAATTGTATCACTTTACATTTAATTATGGAAAGGAAGATGAGGTATGAATGCTGTAGTGTCCAGGGACTGGACAATGCAGGTATGGCCGCATGCGGGATTGCTAATGTGTATCGGAACGTAACGAGTGAGTGTAGGACGAATGAAGGACGGATGAAGAGGGCGATGAGGAGACAGACGACATGTGCGCGCGCTACTGTTAACTGTGTTGAGTGTATTAATTGCAATTTGGAATAATATAATATTTGAAGAAGTTTCGCAAGCAAATTTTATTTACCAACCAAATATTCCCACATGCATATGAAACTATTCAATAAATTCGACGGAAAAATTAAGTTAACACGCAAATGTTGACAATTATTTTTAAAGCACAAATTAATTTAAAAGCATGAAGCAAGCAAATAAATTAATTTAAAGGCGCGAAGAAACGAAGGTATCTATGTGGTAAGGGCACTTTAAAAAAGGCAGGATATCCAAACACGTTTTGAAAGTCTTCCAATAGTGAAAATACTTGATAATATCACGCTTATAGCAGAACATTCAATTTTACAATTACCTAGGCAGCATCTTGTGAGCAGGCTTATAATCTATGAATCTTTGTTAATATAGTTACAATTCAACGTGCGAACGCGTCCACAAGAAAATGTAAATGTTGGCCCCAGCCATCAAAACCCATTAACACTAGATCAATAACTAATACGACTATGAAAAAATGACACAAAGGTTTGAATGTCAAAATAATATTTAATGAGTTGCTTTCATTAAAACGTTGGTACATTAACTTACGATCAATAGAAGTTTATCGCAAAGCCTCATTATTAGAACAAACGGTGTATTCTGTCATTACATTAATCAGTAATGTATCATGTATGTGTAAAAATTAAATTGGAAATTTATAATACGATGGGACAATTCACACGTGGCCTTCTGATCCATAGAGCTAGACAGAACCTGATGATGTGGTGATTAAAAATGTAATAAACCATAACCCCTCAGGGGAGGCTTATGACCAGCAGTGGACTGCAATAGACTGATGATAATGACTAAATACGAACTTACTTAACGTTACACCCAAACATAAAACAATTATTTGTGCATATCGTACTAAAATTTCGGTAGGAATCGAACCCACAACCTCAGGCTCACAAGTACGGGCGACTCTCCGGCAAATAAGCCAGTCCTCCTTACCACACCCTCTAAAGCACAGCGAAACGTATTAAAATACGATAGAACAAGTAATGTAGGGTTGCAAACATTCCACCTTGAACATCAGCGTTCTCTAGACAGCCTATAATCTAGTATAATTTAAAATCCGCTCAGTTTCTTTGCAAAATTACCTTTGTCTTATTACACAGCTTTGCAGCGACGTAGCTTAGCTCTATCTTTATTCTAACAAGCAGCGAATTAATACAATGGCGGTAAGCAACATATATATATACATAATAACCGTCGCTCAAAAAAGCTCTGCCAGCAATAACGATAACAAAAAACAAGAATTAAACATTATTTTTATAAGTACTTAAATCCCGCATAGGACTATTATAATTCCTGTGTAACTAAGAGCACTACAATTAAACAAAAATCACATATTTTAAATAGTAGATGTAATCGGAATTTGATCATCGATAAAAAGAGACGCAAGCGCATTCCATTAAAATCACTGACATTAATGAATAAATCATTATAATTTTTATTTAATTGTCGACGACGCGAAATCACGTATAGTTTCTTTGCTAACTGAATGTTGCGGAAACGTTTTACTGGCTAACATATCTAAATGTTGTTGTCAAACCGACTTTAAATCCTCTGAGGCTTAAGGACTTTTACCTAAACGATAAAATCTAGCTCGACTGTTCTGTCTTTCTCTCTTCGCAGTAGTGTTGTCCGAAACAGAATAGTTTGTGGAAAATTACCAGTAACTTTTGCCGTCTACGCCAGTCGTTGCTAACTATATCGCATATAACCCGAATACTTGTAAGGGTTACAAGCATTACAATACAATATGTTGTACAATATTTGGAATCTGTGACTTTAAGGATTAATTGATTAAAGGAACTCAAATTGAGAAAACAGCAACATTTTTTTATATGCGTCTATCTTTATTTATAGCATGAAATGTTTATGCTTTAAATAATGTATTGTTCATTACATAACACTTATTTATTGCAATTCACTTACCACGCTACAAACAAAGAGGTCACAATTCACAGACTATTTATCGCGCACTCTGTTGTCATTACTTTAAACATAGGGTTATGATTGTTGCGAGTGCAACGATTATTACTAATCATAAAATAATCATTTCAATATAAGTGTTTTCTTCTTGAAATCAACATAACAACAAAAAAACTGATGTGGTTGTTCGTGATAATCGTAGTGATTACACCGCGGCAGAAATGTATACAACCAAATCAAATTGTCACAATATTAAGCCAAGTTAAATCAGTGTTGTTTAATACGCAGAATCGCACTTTTATAAAATCACAACTGTATACAATTTATGAAAATTGAGCACTGTTTATAACAACTTACAAAACGAAATAAATAAAATTAATGTGACTTTTTGCCTAAATTCTAAATCACCATACTGCAATCAACATTTCAATGATGCTCTAAGTGTACATACCACTATACATATATTTTTATCACAATATAATTTTCTTACTTAATAGAAATATTTTCGCATATTTTTTTAAATTTTCTTTTATTAATTGAGCTATGAGGTAAGAAAAAATGCAATTGAATGACTAATGTCTCTTTGAATGATTAATGATCGTCTAAATAATTAATAACCATACAAATGACTGATATCCAACTTTATGGAAAATATTACAAGAGTGGTCATAACCGACCAATACAAAGAGTTGTGCAGGACAATGTATTTGTACCTGAAGAGATTGCTAAAAAACTTCCATATGCTCTGTTTGTTCTTCTTATCGATAGTCGAGTCGACTCGACTGGCGCGCACCATCTCCGTCCAGCGTACGGCGTCTTGGAGCTCCATGAATCGCTCCTGTAATAACGAATTCGAACAATTTTACACAAAGTAACTAAGTGATGTCGTATGTGGCAAGTTAACTTTCAAAGGTCTCACTGACTGTAAGCTAACATTAACACTACATCCAAATAAGGGTACGTGTGACCAAATCAATTACACTTTCCAGCTAATGCCGATCATGTCATTAAATCGTAGTAAAGTTTGAGGAAATTGTTTAAAAACGTTAAATATTTCCCACGCGCGTATCATTGTTCATTTTTATTATTTCGCTGCTCTTACCATATTTTTGAATGAATCATTCGTTATTATTAAAACATCATGCCAAGTTCCTTACGGGATAGGCAGGGAGTACGGTATGCCAAATAAATCCATGCTTATAGACCTGGCGTTATAACTTATAATTATGTCACATGAGCAGTTAAATTGTTCAATAAACCATAATCATATACGAAATCAAACGTGAGAGTATTACACTCCACTGCATACCTCGTCGGGACAATATAGGGATGATAGTAAGTTAAGTCATAATATTTTGTACTGTTATTACACATACGTGCCTTGTATTGGTTCCTCTCCATAAGCACCCGGGCCATCTCGACCCGGGTGAACCGCCTGCGCTGCGCCATCGGCACGTCCGCCTCGTCCTCGTTCTCGCCGCCGGCGCTCGAGCTCACCGTCTCCTTAACGCAGCACCCTCTCGAGTTTAGGTCACACTTGTACATTGACACTTTATTAATTATAACTGACATGTATTATTCTAGCGCAAGATAGAAATTATTAATGCTGAAATTCTGTAAGATATCACCTATACTGTAATTATAATAGTAAATGTATAGCTTCGTCTGTCAGATCAACCCTGCTATCTACTCTTAAGGCATCAGGATGTTGGGTACTTTTCTTCAATCTGGCTTTCATGATAATTTTCTTGGAGTCATGTCTGCCGTTATATCAGCATTAGGACAGGTGTACGATTTTACTAAATGTATACAACCTAATTGTTAAATAGAAAACTTTGCCATGTTTTTAAACTAACGAAAACGTAACGGGTATGGGGCAGTAATTACTTCGCTTACGATATCTTATACTACTGCACCATCGTTATTTTAGGAACCACGAAGTGTTTGTTTCGAACGTAGCATACGACTCCTCTATAAAGTTGTTGGCATTGTTTGGAGACGGAGAAAGGCCTGTTATTGGGCAACCTAAGTACAACAGTGGACCGGACCATGATGAAGCGTCTGTGGCGTTTTGTTATCAACAGATGTGCATCTAGTAACTCACCTTCAAATGCCTTAGTTCCTCTTCGAGTTGGGTAACACGCTCCTTTAGCTTCTCCCTAGCGCTGCTGAGGTTGGCTACCTCATCCCTCAAGATCTCCTGCTCTCCAGTCAGCTCATCGACTTTGACTATCAAATCATCCTTCACCACGTTCAATGCGTTCCTGTAAATGGCAAGTATAACATTACACAAAATACTACATATATTTGAAAATACGTTTTTAATTATGTTTAACGTATAATTTACCAACATCAGATGCATATAAGATCATTTGCACAATCACATGTTCCTCGCATACTCTGATTTTCAAGTAGATCGGTCAAGCCATTTGTCAGTTATTTAAGGACAGGCAAATGTTTAAAACATAGTAAATTTTGGTTCAGCGTATATAGATACGTGTTGATATATCAACATGAAATGTACGGACATTCTTCAAATTTATGCAATATATACAGTATGAACAGTTATATGTATATATACAAATACTATATGTTCATATATGTACGACAAGTTACGTACGTACATCTAACCTAAAACCCTGCCTACTTTGATAAGGAACCAGTGTATGTACAATTTAGTATAAATATATCAAATTTACGACATCTGCGAGAGAAACACGATGCTATGTGGAGAAAGATCGATGACTGTCTGCAATAATAAATCACACCAATGACTGATATCAGTGAGTCGTACTAGTTACTTTCGTGTATTAAAACTATATTGAAACTATTCGTACTTGAAAAAAATAATAAATATCACCTCTATTGAAATACCTCCATACTTATGTACGGACTTTTTACATACGCATTTTATACCAGAGTCATCAATGAAAAAAATTTCACTAATGAAAAATTTAATGATACTTGGCGTGATAATGTAATAATAAAATTGTAAAGAATATCATACAAGGTATGTCGCAGGGGGAATGCAGTAAAAGCGCTAAACCGAGTACTGTTAGCAACAACACGTTCAGTCATGGGTCATAGCTAAAATATAGTGAATGGAGATGGTGCTTTGTTCTAAAGAGATACCATTCTATTATAAAAATGGAACAAGAGCTTATTTAAACCATAGATATTTAATATCTGCTGCCATAGTAATGTATGCGTATAAATTTGCTCGAATCTAGGAATTAGGGGGGTAAGTTCTAAGATTATCTGACTCAAATAAACAAATAAAAAAAAATTGCAAACGCGTGTTTTAATTTTTGCAGAGTGCAAACGATATGCAAAAAAAATTATTTTGTAATAACATACATACATTTTAATTGTACAAATAAGAATAAATTATGACTGAGCAGTTTGAAAACAGATTTTATTCCGAAAAAATTGATACGTCAATCTATTGATCGTCTAAAATCATAGTATAATAAAAAAGACAGTAAATACGTACTTTGTAGCAAGGAGCTCATTGTTTTCAAGTATAAGATTTTCAACCTCCTTTCCCATACCTGCAAAATAATTCATCGTTATTAAACACACACACTACATAACACAAAACACTTCATTACGAAACCGCGCTATATTTATAATTGTGAAGACCGAAGAAGTCATTGAACACGCAGACGAATCACGTTCACGAGATTCTTTATTATCTTGCATTTAACCCAGATACTCTTATTACCCACTTCCTATTGTAATGCACCGATTTGTATAATATTTATAATTAGATGAATAAATTTACATTATTCATCGTCCGCCTTTAGCGTGTAGAGATAGAATTTATGTTACGTTTTATCGCCAAATAATCAGCTCTAATTTATATAGCAACAAGTAAAATTTTGTAGTAATCAAATAGATTATATATTCTTATTTACACACAACGGAAAAGTATAATGAATTTGTTTTGATCCCAGGTAGACAACGCTTATTGAATATAATATTCCAATGCCTACATTTATTTCATAGTTTTCACCAAAATACATAATAAAACGAATTAAATAACCAAATGTTTTATACACTCAAGCATAATACACATATATATAAAATTATCATCACATCCAGTACCATTTAAATTTAGAAATACAAAAGACACTTACCAAAGTAGTTATCATTAACTGGAATGCGTTGATGTAACAACGTATTGTTAGAACGCATGAAAATAGAACAAATAGCATTAGTTTTGATAGTTAATATTGTACAGTATATAGAGATATAATAAAAAAGTCATAATATGTAATGAACTATGTAAGCAGACAACATTTAAAGACTTCAGTAATTAATCACAAACATGATTGTGAAAAAATTGAATGCGACTGTTTTTTGTTTATTTTTAAAAATAATTTTGCAGACTAAATTACTGCATCTAATTAAACTTAGACGCGCGTCTTAGTAATGTGGTCTGCGAGAGAATTAAATAATCACAATAGAGTGGTTTAAAGAAGCGAATGTACGGTTAGGTGATTTTTATTATGTATGAACATTAAACATAAGAATGGCGATGTTTGAATGATCTACATGCGAGGCGTAAATTATATTACATTGTATAACAACGACGCTTGCGCCGTACTATGTTGTAATCACGAATTTCGTTGCGGTCATATTTCTTTTCAGGCCACTTTCATCTACTTTATTTTCAAAATGACTATCATCTACAAGAATGTATACTAAACTATTTAGAAATTATATGAGACTGAACTCAACATCACACATTCAGCGCTTCGTTCCTTCTTACCTGATGATGCATATTCCCCGGGATGTACCCAGCTCCCTGTGAATTTAATGAATGAACGCTTAAATTATACACGTTTTTCCGAATACTTGAATTATAATCTTTTGCAACAAAAAATATGTACGATTCAAACACGATCAGGCTCATGACAAACACGAAATTATTGAATGAATTTTGTACCAAACTGATATTTTAGTTATATCAGTGTGAAAACATTTACATTGTCTATCTACCGATATTATAATATACAATATGTATGTCTAACGGGCAACGTAAAATACATCATGAATCATGCACGGGAAGGTGATTTCGACGTTCGGTGATGAGTAAATTGTTACATCAACTAGTTATTTCAGAGTACCTACCTGTGATATCAGCGCCCTCGTCCCCTTCGGTGGCGCTCGTGTCGGTGTCGTGGAAAGACAATTCCTGGTACAGGGTGTTAGCGCTTCGTTTCTCACTCTTGGTTTGCGATTTGCCCGTGCTGGAGTTTTGTGGCGCCACCGGAGACGTCGCCTGCAAGCAGGCGTTTATACACAACCGAAGTTTTGTTTTTTCACTATATATTAAACAGTCGGGTCTAATTTATAGTTATTGAGTAATGGGGTAAGATTAAATTATTTATTATGCGACTCCACAATATTGTATATGACAATGAAATTATTATTTTTTTGCAGCATGCTGTAATTGATATTGCAATATACAATAATTGCTAAAATATTATATTTGTTTATATCATCTCATCAGGTCTCTTACAGGGTCTGCGAGGAGCGCCAAGTGCCAGATATCTGTCCTTACAGACTTGACGTGGCCCGTCTCTACATTTGTCACTGTACATAATTACTCTTAAAAGCGGAGTATGCAAGTTATTTATTGACTAAAACAAATTTTATATTAAAATGTCGACTTCATCAGTTTTAATTCCCCTTATTATTTCCACTTAATTAATTATTAAATCAATCTTGCTATATTAAGCAACAAAAACTCATAATATAATACCTACCATCGAAAACTACACTTTTATTTGAAACGTCTAATTAGGTTTAAATACTCACGACATAATAGATTATAAAAACGAATTTTTACAATTAAAAAAAATGCATAACATAATAGATGACATATATTACGTCAACAGTAGACAATAAGTAATTATTGGTGAAAATGATATTATTATCAAAAAATGTAGCGCAATCGATACTAATCATATTGATTGTCATGCGACAAAAAATAATAGCAATAAAATGTTACCAATGTTCTACGCTGCATGACCCCGGGTGTTTTTCTTACAAACTGAATAAAGATTATTTGAAGGTTTGTGAAAACAGAAGCCAGGATTCGGTTACGCCCGTCTGTCGTTCCCTTTCCCAGATACAATTGTTTATGGACGAAAACGACGTGACCGTAGTAAGAGAATGCGCGTACCTATATAAATTTCCCTTGAGATGCGAACAGTCCAAGTTCAGCAATATACACTACTCATTATCCTGCGAGTGCGATAAAGACGGATGTAACGGATCAAATAAACAGCGAATAGGGCTGGTTTCCTTGCTGCCATTGCTGCTTTATTGGTATTCATGTTAAGATACTAAATATATATGTAGCAAAACATTGCATGTATTCAATTATATTGCACCCAGCTTGTGTGTACTAATACTGACATTACAAAATAACGGCGTACATCTTGTTTACAAATAAGCCCAATCTAGCATTCGAGAACAATTATCGCAATTGGTTAATTGGAGCACCGACAACCGCCACGTAAAGATACTATACGTATCGAGTTGAATAATTGTCGCCAGTGTTTCTACTCCGCTCCACATTTGCCTACAGTTAACTTCAGAATAATGATTGGCTATAATAGACGTAGATAAACTTACTGCATATAGCGGTACTGTTGAGAACGGTTTTTTTATTCCATCAGTAATAGGAAGATAATAATAATATATCGGGACATGTCCACACGCAGCCATCTGATCGCAAAGTGTCAAGACAGCTTGTGGTATGGTAACCAGACTGCTGATAAAATACATACATACATAGAAATATCTTCTATATATTAATACGTGATGCAAAAACTTTGGACCCCTATTTACGAAAATTGCGCGGACGCAGGAGCATAAAATTTGGCACACTTATAGTTTATGTGTAGGAGAAGTGCAGAACGC
>DWTO01001203.1:0-16988 GCA_018244755.1 Jemadia pseudognetus
CTTAAATGAAGCCACTGACCAGGCACCATGATGGGGGACTGTATCCTGTGCGGTTCGTGCCAGTAATCACGCCGGGGGCGCTCGTACTCCTGCTCCGTGTCAGAGTCGATGGTTACAGTCTCATGGTACGGCGGCGCGGCGGGAGTGTGCGGCGTCATCGACTTTCTTCTTCTACTGCCGCTACAGCTGTTGAACAGATACAAATAATCATATTATGCACTGGGGTTAAAATGTCAGCAATAATTTTTTATCATCTTTCCTTTAGGTTCTAATCTCTTCCGAGGTTATAAATCTAAACTATGTAACTGAAATTGTGCATATCATTATCATACATAATAAAACCATCTAACTTTGTCCATAAATTGTTACCCTATCTAAATTTTAAATGGCATAAATGTTTTTAGAATCCTACAACCAAAGAAAGCTGTTACAGAAATTACACTCAACAACTATGAAATATCCTAAACTATACTTGAACTGTATTTGAAGACTAAAAATATGATATTGTTTTAACTATGTTTGTATGTACTGCCTAATTAATTATTAATTCCTGGGATGCACACTACAAAATGTTTCTAATTTAGATTTTCTCGTAGCGGCTCAAAGTCTAGATATGTGCCCGGTGTATGGCAACAGGCTCATCACCTATTCCATAGCGGGGCATAAACGTAATTGGTGAAACGTGGGTGTTGTACAATCCTCTACCTATGTCTTCAGGGATTACAGGTGTAATGTTATGTTTTAATGTATCAACTTAAATATTAATGTGATTGGTAAATCTACAAGAAACACATTCTGAATTCTTTTATTGATTCCTCCATTTTTAAATTAATCAAAGAAACAATATTATCCTCTATGAAGAATAACATTACTATACAGTATTAATATAAACAGTCTCATAGCAACAATTTTTTTTTAGCATCAGCCAGTTAAATATTAATTATGGAGTGAAAACAGGTCAAGTTATAGTATTGATTATGAATAATAATTCTAGAACCTAGAATCTAAAAAGCTAAGATTGCATACATATATTAAATCACTTACCACAAGTCAATACTGTTGGCATGAAAATAAAATGAGTGATTAATAAAACAGACTGTATGTATTAGTATAATGAGAATTGAAAATTAAATCATGTACATGCAAATTCAACATAGTATGTATATAATGCATCCCCTACAGGAACCAAGTTTTCATCAAGTATATGTACTTTTTTCTATAAACTGTTTATGATATCTAACATTAGACAGTTGTATCAATTTTAAGTACTTTACTACCAACAGACTGCCTCGTTGGTAGTGTTGGTTGCAAGTGGGACTGCCAATCAGGAAGTCCTGTATGCAATTCCTGAGTCGGACACTACAAATTTTTTCTAAATTTAAATTTTCTAGTAGTGGTTCGGAATCTGGATAGGTGCCCTGTACATGGCAATAAGCTCACAAACAATTCCATAGTGGGTCGTAAACGTAACTGGTGAAATGTGGCTGTGTTCTACGTTACTCTGACTACCTATTCGGGGATTATAGGCGTGATGTTATAATCAACAAAATGATACAATGAACTTATGCACAATGAGTGTGCCTTGTACATATCTATTTCAAATGACCCATGGAGTAGATTGCTCTGCTACATACCAAGTTTCTTAATAAATATAGCCTTGAAATCCTCACAGTCAATACCAACAAAAAGGTTCTATTTAGACTCACATGGTCCACCTTAGGTCACATTGTCCAGATTGTAGCTATACATAACTGAATGCATAATCAATGAAAATTACGAGGACAGCTAAGTAATATTTAATAAAAAATTATTAAATCAATCTGATTATAACTACCAATATATACATTGGTTATTAAAGTTAAAATTTCATTTGTTTAGGATAAGAAAACTGATAGAATAAAAGGGAATTTATTGTACATAAGTGCAGTTTTATTAATAGTGAAACTTCATTCTAATGAAAAATTGTTGGTGCGTAGTAGGGGAAGCACAGTATATATTCAGTGGCAGATTTACAACAGGCTGAGTAGGCCTGAGCCTAGAGCGGCAGATTTTTGAGGTGGCAAATTTGGGGACTGGATTTTTTTTGCTACCTCATAGAAAAAAAGATGTTTTCATCACGATTTTCTGATGTCTTACAGATAAGAGTCTGCAACTAATTTTGCAGTAATTATAATCCTACCTATAATATAGTAAATTGTAGGATTTAAAAAATAATGTAAGACATGACAATTATGTAGGCAAAAAGGAATCAAAAACTGTACAGCCTATACCCTGAAAATTTCGAAAGCTGCCACTTTATATATGTAACAATATTCAAGCATACTTCCAAAATGAATTTTATATTCTTAATGTTACTATAACTTACATATTCAATATTGCCCATGCACATTCATTTTTTTTATAATATTATTATAAACATATATTTTATTGGCTCTTCTGTGTATGTCATAATATGAGTATTCCAAGATATATGTACCAAATTCATACTGTAATTGTAAACTACGAACAAATAATATTTTCTACACCAATATACAATGAAGCGGAATTAATTGGCCAATGGAGATAAAATAATAAAGTAGTAGGAAATAAATCATGAGTTCTATTGATATCTGATAGATATAAAAGGTATCTATGTAGAACCACTGAAGACAAATGAGAGCGGAATAGAAAGCACATTACATAAGTAATATACTAGAAAATAATACTTATCACTATGTTCTATACATATATGATACTATGATGTACAAGAAAATAATTTGAGAAAATCTCATTCAAAAAAGTGTATTGAAACTATTAACATTCTGCACATTGGTTGAACACTGCTGTCGAAGTTTCCTATTTATGAAATATGTCTGCAACTGGCCTGTGTCCTGACCACCTACTGCCTATTAGCTGCAATGACCTTAGAAGCGTACTTCATGCAGTATGGAACACTAAGCCTGAGCATGCTCATTACTTATCATCATTTCACAGTATATATTGGGCTTAAATAATTTGCTCTTGTGGCTTAAGCATTATGAATGGGCATAGTGAAGTTTATGAATGTTATAGAACTAAAGCACACCCCAGCCGCGTCACAGATTGCTCGGGATGAATTTTATTTCACACAAATCCACCACCACATTTGATATGTGTTACTTTGTTTCTCCCATACATTATTATCAACATGCTGCAACTAACTGTATGGAACTCAAAAGCTAATATTCTTAATTGCGTGGTCTTTACAAAACTCAACTCAACTATTCAATTTATAATGATTATCAATTGTACATACGAAGACACTATATACATATGTATATTACAATACTTACTTTATGCTGATTTCTTTTCCACAAGCAATTGTTGAAAATAACAAGTGTCCTTGGAGGAATAATTCAGAATGTATCTTGTGTTGTGTTATTGTGTGTATCTAGTGTAAGAACTAACATGATTTATTACAATGAAATTGGTCACACAATATTGTTTTTCATTAAAAAAAAACTGGTACACAAGTTTATCTTGAGTGACCCTCATGATCAATTAAGATTGTTGACCTCAAAAGCAATAGCTGAATAGACACATGGCTGATAGACACAAGATTTAATGTTCTGAGAACTTATGAAGTGTGACTGTTTTCCTATTACCATGTATAATTAACACAGTTACAAATTGATCCATGTTCTAAAGTGTACAAATTCGGCCCAAAAATATTAATCCCCATGCAAATTAGCAAAAGTGTTAAACAGATTGGTGTCATCTTAAGCTTTGTTTCAAATGCAAAATCTTATAATATTGCTCTAGCAATTACAGGGTGATTTGACACTCAATATTTAACCATAAAAAAACGTAAAACGTAACTTCACGCCTGTAATCCCCGAAGAGGTAGGCAGAGGAATGCAGAACACTCCCATGTTTCACCAATATCTAACCATTATCTTTATAAAAGTAGAAAATGCTTGTTTTTTATTAAAATCCGCCCTTTCGGTTAGTGTCCGAGCAATAAAAGAAAATTATTTTTCAATTATCACAGGAACATTTTTCTCATAAGTTTATTGCCAAAGTGTATGTGTAGCTAACTAGTATTTGTAGCTTGAGCAATTAAGTTTGATCAATTCAATAAAAAGTGATATGATCCTGACATGACTATATCATAATAATAACAATGTGTTCAATATTGCTTATAATAATAATATGTAGAGTTGTGTTACTGATAAGAAAATTACAAAAGATGTAAACCTTAAAAACAACAGATTGTTAAGTTAATTGTAAGTTATGTAATAAAAATCCCATAATGAGTGTAGTTAGGAAATGTAAGCCATAGCTCACATAATGCTTTATTGTTGATAAGTATCTATTTGCATTTCTTATCAAAAATGCAAGAATATTAATCTGTTAACTATTACTCTGTAAAATTATTGTGATTATGTATATCTATACATATTTAAGATATTTTACTCCCATAAAAATTATGATTTTGTTGTATGATACATTATGTAAGATATTTATAGATCCAAGTCAATGAATGCTTAGGTAAATAATGAATTACATGAACACAACATGGTAAACAAAGAAATGTATATAAAATGCATCTCACCTGATAAGTGGTGATCGATGTGGGGAGTACTGTGTTGCATTAATGCGTAGTGGTGGCTCTCGGATGAGAGCTCTGTGCCGGGGCTCGGAGGCGTCTAGCCGCAGCAGTGGCGGTGTTGATGGAGATACAGGTGAGCATGAGCCATTGCGTAGTGGAGAAGACCCCTTCTCCCACTCACTCACAGGCACTTCAGTGTACCTTTGAGGACTAGGAGGTCTGCCTGGTGTCCCTATCAACATATTATCATCAGGTGACACACTTTCCAAGCTGGCTGACCTGGATGGATGCTTGGATTTTTTCTTTTTCTTCTTTTTATCTTTCTTACGTTTTTCCTTTTTCTTCTTATAGTGTGAGAGATCAACAAACTCTGGTTCTGGCTCCACATACTCTAGCGGACGCCTCTTCCTTAATGCTGCAGAAGAAGTATCATGGGTAAGAGCATATTCTTCAATACTCCGGCGGCACGATGAGGTAGTGACGGATATCGTCTTGTTATCGAGGAATGTCCTTATAGAATGTGATTTCCTGGTCCTGTCCAGGTCATCTGCAATATGCCTTCCAATAGAACTCGCTTCGCTTTCGATCTCACCGGCCTCTGGGGCCGACAGATCTTCAGAACTAACATCGGAGTATTCTACTAAAGGTTTGGACGATTTTAAGGTGGCGTACGATTGGTCTCTAGTACCAATTGAATGATTTCGGTATTTCTTGTGTGTTCGTTTCTTATGCTTTTCCTTGTAATGTCTGCTGTGTCGTTTTTCGTGCCGCTCCATATTTGGTGGGGCGGAGCACCCGCCCTATTATCTTTCTTCACATTACATGAACTGAAACAAAAATCCATCAAACACTTGAATCAGCTGTGTATATTTGTACAGATACATTAACAGTGGATTGGTGTATAAAGACACCTATAAAATGGGGGCTACACGCGAATCACCTTATACATTTAAGTAACGTAATATACTAAGTAACCAACTCAATAAGCAAAAACACATTGAATTTACTGGCTACAAGGCTGAACTTTACATAGGGAGTGACGAGCACTTGAATTTTTAGTGATCGATGGCAGCACATAAAAAACCGCAATGGCATAGTACAGCCTCGGATAAGCAAATAACAAGCGAATAAAAACAAAAACGACTTACCTGAATAATAAACGGACGTGCGTCTGACGATGGTTCCAAGATTTTTATTTTTGCGAAATACGTAAGTGGGTTAGATTTGGACTTTTCTTTTTATAGTTTTGATTGGTTTTCAGCCATTAATATATAAATATTCTAGTTCTTTATTGTTTTAGCTGTCTTATTTTGCTAATCATGATCATAAGTAGCGCATAATTCATGTAATTACATCGGATTCTCTGTATACGAATTCTAGACGACGATTTCTAGTCGGCCATTTGCTTTTTCATTTCATCATCTTTATTTTATAGTGCAGTGACACATCGATAACGGGAAATCCGCGATGCAACATACATAATATAAACATAATGTCAACACGCAGAAAAATATTGAATATCGACATCAAGGCTGACACAGAAAATGTCAATTGAAATATTTTAAGTGAAACACTATGGTTTTAAAATTCAAAAATAATGTTTTTTGTTGAACCGATAAGGTACTTGAAAATAAAAAGTATTTGGTTATTGGACTAATATGCGTAATCGAGATTTCATGTCTATTTTGTCCTAAATCTCTGCACGTGCACTTTTATTTCAAAATCGATATTATATTTAATATTATCGATATACGACCTTAACCTGTATCGACTAAGCAGGTTAACCAACATGTAGTAGTAGGCGGAAAATTTAAATGTGAAATGGAATCGTTCATTATGTTGAATATTGTATAAATATAAAAATAATAAACTTTGTACGTAGTAGTAAATAAGGAATTCAATTTCTAATTTATTTGGAGAAACACTTTTGTTCTGTAATTATATATCCTCAAAGTATCCTGATACACCATTCGTAATATCCGGTGTTGAGTAAGTCGGAAATAAAGTAATTATTATTATGATTCTTTAATCAAGTGAGGTGACTAATTTTAGTGCTTCTTTAAAATTTCTTATATTAAAAACTAGTATCTGTATTCATACTATAACTTTGCAGTAAAAATTATTGCCCCAATTTTACACCATCATAATCTTAATTATTTCAAGCAAATTTGCTGGAATCCGCACTAAACAAAATGGAAAAAAATATGGCATGGCTATTTTTTTAATCTGTCTCGCATGCGATTTGCTTCGCGTCCTTCGTGGTTGGGCATTTATTTTGCTATTGCATTTAAAATAAATTAATCGCACGTCTTGGTTATAATAAATTTTTTTTTATAAATGTATGGTGTCACACGTATTGTTTAAGTACGGGGATGGGTACATTTGTTACTAAATCATATATAATGACCCTTGAGTTCACGGCTTCAATTGCTCGCGCAGTGAGAGATTGAAGTCGCCCAAATATGAAGGAGAAATTTCAAAAAAATTAGTGTTTCGTGTTGTTTCATGTGTTAATACCGGTGTTAGATGTGATAAAGTACTTGTCAAATAGGTGTATAGCTAGTAATGATGGTTACATTCGTGGTTTTTGAGTCGAAAGACTCGTAAGCGGCGTGCTGACACTGTGACTTTGTGATTCGGAAATATGTAAATAAACATGAACGATATAGGGATCAAAATAGTTGATAGTCCGAAAGACCGGTTGGCTAACGCGTCGCCGGTGGCGGACGACTGTGAGAATGAGGTTGATCCATTGTCGATCGACGACGTGGACGGTTCTGCGAAGGACCCACTGACCGTCGAAGTGAAAACGGAGGTGGAAGACAACGTGCCCACGGGGATCTGTGATGAAAATGCCAAAGAAGAGAATGTAAGCGAAACCCAAGATAAGGAACTCGACGAGAGATTGGAGGACGAATTGCTGAATGAGGAAGGTAATTTGGACAATTTATTTCATTCAACAATATTGTTTTAATGAGATTCGCGTCATTTGGGCTTACAAGACCACATTTGTGTTTAACTTATTCCTGGGACAGTCATTATATGTATATATTGCAGTCTGATTTAAGTTTTTTTTCCATCATCCATGTAAAACCACATGTAAATTATAAGCAGTTAAAAGAAAAAAAAAATGGTCTATTAGTTTACTGAATAGGTGGTCAGCCTAATGCCCTGCACCAGGCACAAATCCAGACTCAAAGCCACTACTAGAGAATCTAAATGACAAAATTCTATAGTGGGACGTAAACGTAACTGGTGAAACATGGGAGTTTACTACACTCCTATGCCTACCTCTTCGTGGTTAACAGGCAATGTTACTATTAGTTTATAGCATTACAAATGCTGGTTCAATTCATTATATTATGCATAACTGTTGTAATGTATACGTGACTACACACACTCTTATTTCTCCCTGAGGGGAGGCAGCAGAGTTTTCACCAGTACATCCCATGGAATTGAGGGCAACCCTATTGTCATACATAAAGAAAATAATAATACATGAACATTGGAAATACTTGACAATGGGGCCACTAATTGTGTTTATTATATTAAGTTGTTCTATTATGGGATCTAATACTTATAATCTAGTCTGGAATCTTAGTTCTCCTTACTTTGAAACAATACCTGTTGTCAATATGTCGGTTATTTGGGTTCAAATTTTAACTCATAGATTAGCCCATTGATCCAGTGATTAGTTAACCTGACAGTGATGCTGGGGGTTGTGGGTTTGATGCCCACTCAGAATATTTATTTCATAACTACTTATTTTGTGTTTAGATAATAGAAAGTACCACAAGTGAATATTTAATAATTAGATGATATAATCTTTGGATGTCTCTACACATTGTTTGGGATCAGATAGCTGTATGTTAAAACTGGTTTGTGGCTTGTGCTTCTTTATTGTTTTAGTGTCCCAATTCTATATCACTAATATTTCTAATTAAGTTCATGTGTGCTCTATTGTATTATTGTGCTCACAAGTGGTCATATCTGTGGTATGTTGAAATATCAAAAGTTATATGTTATGTTATTAAGAATTACATCGGCTGGACTCACATGCGTTTTTTCAGGATGGCCCAACTAACTAAAAACACTATATGCTATGTAGTGAAACAAAATTGAAGTTTTAATTTTTGATTAGATTATGCAATGGTTTGAAATTTTGCAGTGCCCAAGAGCACCCTTATGCCAACTAAATAAAGTTTTCACATTGTGATGGTTTAAAACTTTGTAATTAAATTGTGTTGTTGCAACTTTGACGGCTAGAGTTATATTGTTTGTGGTAAACTTTTCCATGATTCCTTTATGAGGCTACAGTAATGATTTAGTTAGATTTGTCATTTGCATGATTCTGTTGTCCTTGGTTCTGCTACTGCATTATTGATTTATTAATCACACATCTGTAATCCCTGAAGAGGTAAGCAGAGAAGTGTAGGTACACTCTCTCATTTTACATTTACATCCTACAGTGGAATAGGTGGTGATCCTATATATATACATTGGACATAATGCCAGAGACTCCATGTGAGTACTAGAAATGTTAATTAGAAATTCTAGTGAGAATAATCCGATAGCACCTGACTTGGGATTTGAAACCCTGGACCTTTCTCTCGTCATTGATACCTGCAATCATTCATTTACATTTTTGGTGCAACACTTTGTACATAAATAAATTACATATTTATTGATACACTCTGACCATGAGGATATTGGAAAAAGAATATGTCCACAGGCTAATAGTTGGCAGTTGTAATGACAATTATTGTATTTAAACTTTCAAAATTTGAATAGAAATCATTAATTCTAATGTTATCCATTCAATTATCATTATACACCTTGTTATTGTATTGGTAATGTGAATCGTAACACAAATAATAAACTAAAACCATTGTCCAATTGCAGATTTGCTCAAGGATGATGAGAATTCCACAAACAAGTTAATTGAAAATAATATAGAAACATTGGAACTTCCGGCTATTGAAACAAAGCCCTCCCAGGGTGAAGACACACTGATGGTTCAAATCAAAGAGAGCATTCCTTCACCAACAGGCCCGAATAAAAGATCTCCTACTAGGAGTGAGACAAAAAAAGAGAAGAGTCCCACTAAAGAACCTTCTGCGGCCTCAGCATTTGAAGTTCGACCCTCCTGTAGCCGTGATCCTGTACCTGATATCGAAATGACAGCAATGCCTCGTGTTGAAACAAGACACGACAGACATGAAGCCAATCACCAGAAACCAATTGTTCATCCACTGAATGGTGATGTACCAAAGGTATTTATTCAATAATAATCATTTTAATTGAAGTTAAATGTTTTTGGCACAATACAGCAGTATTTTTTAATGTACTTTTCCGTTACCTTTCTTACAAATCAAAATATATTATTGTATGTAGTGGTTTGTGGAGCTTCCCTCTTCATCCCACAAAAATTCCAGCCTTTATATTATTACAGAACATTTGACGATGACATGATTTGATATAAATGATGCAAACATGTACTTTTGATATTTTTCATTTATGTCACAGGCCGAACATGGGACGCGAAGACGAGCCAGCGAAGACATCGAAACTGATTCGCCTTTGAAACGTCTTTGTCAGGAGGTAGAGAGATCATTTCCACCCCACGACGTCATGATAAACGACTACATACAGACGGCTACCAGGAACAACGTTGACGAAATACAGAGGCATACAGAACAACTGCTCTCCGAAATACAAACTCTGCGGGAAATGGCGCAGAAGAAAGAACACGAGTGGAACAATATTTTGCATCTGAAAAAGGTAAAAGAGGAAATCCTATTGAGGCTCTTGAGGCGAAAACAGGTACTGTCCTTCGAAAAATCGGCCGAAGTGAATGGAACTAGTGACTCTGGGGTCAAAAATGATCCTTACGATTATTTAAATCAACCGAAGAATCTAGCTATCGACAAGAGTGACGAGATATCTGGCCTATCAATAAAGCAGCCCGGGTCCGCGATGATGAACCCGATGCTACAGCCACCAGTGATGCCTCTCGGGCCCTGCCCTGGCCCTTACAATCCCATGGTCGGCATGCCACCGCCGTACGACAAGACAGCCCATATGCCGCCATTGCCGAAGCCAATGTTCCCGCAGCCGATGTTGATGCCAGGTCCGTTGCCAGGATTTCCGAATGGGATCCCTACAAGTTTTGGTATGCCGATGGGTCGACAAGGTCCAACAAAAGATGTGAAATCTATTATAGCTGATTACAGGCAAAGGAACCCGGAGGTGACACCGCGGCGCGGTAGGCGGATGAAGTCCATACTCAATCCCAACATGTTGAACACACCGCGACCCATAGCACCCAAAATGGATGGCATGAACAATCTGAACAACCTCAATATGTTGTTCAATAATTTGGACATGGTGAGTGTTTATTTTTTAATTATATTATCTTTTCAATGTTTATGGCATGACCATAAATAGCACAGCCTCTCATGGGCATCTCAGCACACCAGCCAGTCATTTTACCTGTCTACCACATGAATATGGTCAACCACTTATACTATACACTTCGTACATACATATAGTAGCATCTTAAATAGGAGTAAGGGTGCTTTCAGACTTGCGTATTTTCGGCGCGTATAGGCTACACGCGCGTTTTGTACGGAAAGAAATGACATATTCAATATAAATTAATTTGCAAAACTCTACCATTCAACTGGCGTCGAACTGTGGCGGGACCTTGGAACTAAGTCAATAGTCGAATTCATAAGTGTGACCTATCCTTGACCCCAATTGTACTGACAGCGCAATTGCAAACCCGTACTCTGTATCCTAATGTTTATTTAGCTCTCGACTGTACCTAGGGCTAGCTAGCATTTTCATATATATAGATAAAACATGAAGCTATTTTTATATATAAATGTGAATTAAATTACATGTTAAACCTAGATATTGTATTTGAATGTCGAAAACATGAGTTGAATTGTATATAAAATTTGAAAAAAAAATCGTAAAATAAGGTTTTATGTGTTGGGACGTCAGAAGTAGAAGTCAAACTGAAACTCAAATCATTTTATTCATTATAAGGTATACATATACATACACTGAATGAAGGTCATGTTTTAGTCATTATACTTCGGCTTTGTGCACCCCTCAGGCTATAGTAGACTGAGTCTCCGAAACCGGCGTGCATATATGAAGAGAGTGATGAATGTCGAAGAAGCGTGACAGTTTTGTAAGGATAGAGATATTTGGCACTCTGTGCTCTCTGTCTGCCTCACATGGAATCTGGCCTGAAGATGTTATGTAAAAAACTTACCTACAATAAACAAATGAAATGCCAAAACTTGAATTGAATGAAATGCCAAAACTTGATTCAAATGAATGCCTGAACTTCAATAACATTATACAAAACACTTAAATCACGTTACACAAATGAAACATAAATAATTTTATACATAATACTTGAATAAATTTTTAAAATTTTCCAAATCAGCATAGGATGAAAAGTTGTCAGCTTTATTCATAAGAAACATATAATGAAGGTCACATCAAATTATACCTATGCCAATACTGTGTGCAGAGAAAATTGCATCAAAATTGGCTTAGTCAGCTTTTTCATGTATTGATATAATAATATATTTTATAGACAATATTACATAATAATATGTTTACAATAATGATAATAATTCACAATAATTATCTTATATAAATACTATAGAATATTTTTATGTAGGTAATTGTAAAAATAATAGTTTTAAGGAAAAATATTTTATGATCCTGCCAACCCTGAGAGCATGAGATAGGTCCGCTTCAGATGCAGTAATGATTTGCATTGCAGCTGCAGGATGCCTATAACATATACATATGTATGCATGGCTATATTTTATTAGATTTGATTATACACTTACACACATTATATTATACTTATTACTTATACACATTCGATTCCATACAGGTTTTTCAAAACATGATAATAATATAACTATAATATATTGATTAAGCAGTGACAGTTTAGTTGCTTACATTTCAGAATCATCCCATGGGTTTTAGGTTCGAATCTCGGCGTGCTCCTCAGACTATACAAAGTCATGTGCGACGTTAAGATCAAATATCTTTGGATATTAAGGTGAAGGAAAACCTCGTGAGGGGGATCTGCCTTAGAGGGTTAATATGAATCAATGTATATAAATTATATATATATATATATATATATAAACTGTTCATAAGATCCCGTAAACATTGAAGATCACTTCGCTTCCGTGTATAATAGCTTTTTAACAAAATAACAATAGTAGTATTAGAGCTATTATACATGATTGGTAATACAAATTTTAAAATCAAACCGTTTCGTCGACAAATCTGACAACTCCAGTATAGGACGTCGTTCGTCCAACACAAAGAACAAAACCGCATTTTGACTTGTCTATTACAGAAATACTACTTTTGTTTTAAAATCGAACCAGATACTTTCAGGCGCAGTACTTATGTCTGCATCACTCGCTCAATGTTTTTCTCCTCATTGTGAAATCATCAGTCAGAATCCTAAGATGGTAGAGAGTTAAAAAGTTGAAATGCCGGTTATACCAGCAAAAATAAGTACGCCATTTGCAAATCAGCAATTCAACTGCGATATTTGTCGTAATGCCTACACGCCCCATGCCCCATTAATAATGAAGTGACTTAAAAACATGCGTTTCACGTTTCAGAATCAAAAGGCTATGCTGGAGCGTTTGCAGCAAATCCAAGCGGGCGGGCTACCCAACGGAGTGTCGTTTAAAGACGTACTGGTGCAGTTCGCTAATATGCAGCACACGAACACGCCCCTCCTCCCGACTAGACCCATGGACACCGTGCCGAGTAGACCCGAACATCACAGCAGGCCCGAGGGCAGACGACGCCAGGAGAGGAGCCACGAGGAACCCCCCATGATTCCCAAACAAGCGGAGAGGCTGGCGTCTCCTAGCCCGAGGCTTCCTCCTCCACCTCCGTACCCCGAGATCTCACTGCTCCCGGTCTCCAGCAGTCAAGATGTCCCGACTTCGCAACAAAACTCACTCCTACACGGCATTTTGACTAAGGTACTAATTACATTTTGAAAATGGCTGGCTGATGCGGGTAATGCAAATTCTCGTCACGGGTCTTGAGTTCTTAAGCTGCGGGCGAAAAGTTATCCAATTATGTGGCTGATTTCAAAAGCCTTCCATCGTGGCGACCAATAGCGTGGCAGCAAATTGCTTCAGTATAATGTCAGAACTCGCATAAATATCAGCTAATTTAAGAGCTTAAGATCCGTAGCGGGTTCAACCGTATGTTTGTGGGGTATAATTATTTATTGTTCACGACATATTACCCGGGCTTATCGACTCTATCGTCGACTCATAGCACCGTTGTACCTCGTTTAATACAAATAAACTTAGTGGTTGTTATCGTAGATTTAATTTTGTACATCATCTCCGCAATGGGAATGGGTGACTTATGTTGTGTTAATTATATGTGTAGTAAGTACTGCTTGACTTTGCTTTTAGTTCATCCTGCATATAAACATACATGTGCACTCAACTCCTGACCACAGATTCATCGTTTGCACCGATTTTATTTATTCCATTAGGATGTACACTTAACGTTTAGAAAATAGACAATTCGGTTTGTTTGATAAGTAGTTTTTTTTATTATTTTAAGGTTGTTAAGCTCTGTTTTTTTAATTGTAAATAATACCGTATGTTAACAATTTAGATTTGTAATTAGTTATTTTTCATATTTAACCTTGGTGGTCAGGTGATGAAGTGATCAGTGAATGGTGACAACTAGACAGCGTTTCTTCAACTACAGTTATTAATTTTATAAATACTTCTGTTCTAAATTGATGTTTAAATCTTACCATAATATAACGCAAGTAACAAAAATTTCGGGTCGGAACGGTTAAGAACCGCTGGCTAGAATAATCGACTTTTATTTGATTTCTAATTAAAACTGCGTAATGTTGAAATGTCGTCAAATTCATTTGGGTTCTATTTGTTTTAATTGATTTTACAAAATACTTTTTCTTTTATTTTGTAAAATTTTTAACTTAAACAACAACAGACGAAAGAGCAAGTGCCCATCCCCATTGAGTCAGCGCTGCCAACATTGAAAACACGTAAACTTGTCAGCTTGAATGGGTGTTGCCAACATTCCAGCAGGTGTGTCCTGCGTCTCAGTGTTACTCGCCGACGTTGGCTAAACTGCTCAAGTCGCCGGACCGGAAACAGACACCAACGTTGCCAACTTACGGTCAGGCCAAGGTACCACCTCAATGTACGAAATATAACAATTGGTGTGCTCATTGGCCTCGATCTCTATATTCCAAATTCAAAATTTAGCTTTTAAGTATGTATTGCTTTTTAAATGGTTTTATTTGACGGTCCTTAATTTTATTTCTGAATTATTTATTTTGTATTTCTGTGTAAATTACTTTATATAAATAGTTGTTTTTTTATTCTATAAACTATTTACAAAGCAAAGCAATGTAAGCTTATTAAACGCGTCTGACAACATTCAATATATTATTTTCTTTTTTTTGCTAAAAATGGAACAACTGCTCCATATCTGGGAGAACAGAATTTAATGCCATGCCACCTTCACAGCCATACTACATACATAATTTATTTAATAAATCATTTATGTACCAAATGGGCTTCATTATATTCATAATATTTGCGATGCATTTATTAATTACCATTATGATATCAGGTGCACTAAAGTTCATATTCATTTAGTTCGAGCTTCTATAAGATATTATAGAAAAAGCCTCAAACAATTGATCATTTTCCTTTGGCATTGCAACAAAGTTATCACTAGTTATATGCGAATATTTTATGCAATAGCATTGTAATTTTTTTTTAGATGCAGCTTTACTATGTTTTCTTTTACTTGAGTGTAGTATGATACAACTATTTTAGGAAAGACTTGTTTTTGTTAATACCTGTAGCTTTTACAAGTTGTACATTCAAGCTAAAAATTTAATGTAATAAACATGGGATATATCAGATGTCCTATTGAATAAATCTGTACAAGGGAATATGAACTTATTTATGTGGGCATAACGTGCATTTTGGCAGAACTGCGGCGAGATAACCATAACGCCAGTGCAGCCGACGCCGCCGCCGCCGCCCGAGCCGCAGCCCGAGAAGGCCGAAGTGGTGCAATTGGTATGGAGCTTTACGTTTAACATATCTTTTAACATACATAATTTACACTATTATTGAAAAACTGTCAAATTTTAAAATATATACGTTGGTCTTGAAATGTCGGCTTGTGCCTTATCGTAGGACGACGAGGAGAGCCCCGGGTCGGAGGGCGACGCGGGGGAGGCGGCGGCGTCGCCCGTGGGCTCGGGCTCGGGCTCGGGCGGCGGGCGGCTCGTGATCGACGAGGGCGGCGACGAGACGCCGGTGTGCCAGGGCTGCCGGCGCCGCGACGCGCAGTTCGTGTGCGCCGGCTGCGCCAACCAGTGGTACTGCAGCCGCGACTGCCAGGTCTCTAGCGCTTTACGCTATTACTGCATTAATATAAATGAAACTAATTTAGATCGCCCTCTTGAAGGTTGTCTGACGATCTAGGACCGGAAGAAGCAGCACTGATTAGGGTAGATCTAATTAGATCCGTTAATAGACTTCTAAAGGCTGATGGGATAAGTAGCGTGATACCATTGTATACCTAGAACCTACCGTTGATTGTATCAATGATTGATTGATGAATGATTATATAAATGAGTGATTATCATATAAATAAGCACGATCAATATATTAATCAATTGATAAAAGTCTCTTATTAAGTAATCATATTAGTTAATTTGATTGTTTATGAAAATGTTGAGTACCCACGAAACGTCACTTTGACAGTGACATTAGTTTTGTTTACCATTTTGATCGTTAGTTCCATTTCAGTGCGGTGTTATGAGAGACTGTTATCTGAAAAAGAAGTTTCTTTGTGTTATTAAATAATATGTTGTGGCAATGAAAGTCAAAGAGGAAGATATCTGATGACGATGATAGCGGGAGTGAGACATCGCATTAAACATAGACGAGGATTTTAATGGATAATTTTTGGCAATATTTGAAGTTCTACGTTTAAAATAATTTAAGGAAGTCATCGATTTTATTTACAATATAATCATAAATACGTGTAGTGTAAACATAACATCACGCTCGTGTTCATCGCAGTGGCAGACAGACGAGTGTAGTACTTCCACGTTTCATTAGTGATGTACATGTAATATAATAGTACATGCCATGTAATATAATAAATAGTGAGCCTATTGGCGCATGTCGGACACAACTCCGGACTCCGCGCTACTACTGAAAACAAATATTAGTGGGTACTGTACCTATATACCTCGTTGGTCGTGTTGGTTGCAAGTGCGACTGACGATCGGGAGGTCCCGGGTTCGACTCCCGGGTCGAACACTACA
>DWTO01001204.1:0-16988 GCA_018244755.1 Jemadia pseudognetus
GAGTTTATTGCTGTACACCGGGCACGTATCCAGACCCCGAGCCACTGCTAGAAAGTCTGAGATAGAAAAGTCGAATAGTACCCCACACGGGATTGAACCCAGGCCCTCTCGATCGGCAGTCGCGCTTGCAACCAACACGACCAACGAGGCAGTCAAGATTGCTTTAAGGTTTAATAAATTGCAACTTTTAATTCCAGGTGCTGTTAGAAATCACATCGTTTATCCGAAACCAGCATCCATTGCGGGCGTCTCGGTTAAACGTTTGTTTTTCCACAGCAGAGTCGCGTAAATTACAAATAATTATAGTGAAACATGAAACAAGTATGATAAAGCGCGAACTAATTACGCGACATTAAGAAGAAAGGTTGTCTCTTTTTCAAGTTGTGTCGCGACGTGCCATTAAAATTCAATTACGCGGAAATATTAGGGGCAGCGATGCGTAATGAGCGGTACACGTGCAACGCGCTACGTATGCGGTGTCTGTATTGAATGGGGATGTAGCCGCATTTACCGCTGCGAACCGGCGCGAGACGTTTACTCTCTGGCTCCAATCGTACGGCTGAATGAAATATATATATACATACATACTATTATATACTAACGTGGGTATTTATAATTAATTCAATAAAATAAAGAAACATACGAAAGAGAACACTTTCAGAGAGGAGATTAAAAGAACATGGTCGGTATATTTCTTATGATATTCGTTAATTTTTTTTATTTACACATTACAATACATGCCCTGCCACGTATTTTGACCCCCACTCGGTCGGCGTGATTGAATTTGCCCCCTAACCTTTGAGGCCTTGACCATTGTACATACTTCTTCGGGGATTATAGGCGCCATGTTACGTTTATTTCATATATTTCTGACGTGTAATAAATTATGATATTGTAAATCAACGCTATCGTTGTAATCACAATCGCAGTTCATTTCTTTCATAATACGATTGTAGTAAGTATTAATAATAGTAATCGTACAAAGACGTACCGAACAGAGATGATTCGATGCCGACAAACGAGGGTCCAACTTAATGGTATGATTGTGGTCCTTAACAAGTTAAACAATTCATGAACTTTATATTTTTTCTCAATTCAAAATATCGTTATTTCAAAAAAAAGACAAAGGACTAAATATGTAATTTTAAAAGTACCGATTTGATTTTCTTTTTTTTTGTACAGATATTCGTCTAAAAATCATTTTTTTATCTCTAGGCGGTTTTAAGAGAATATGTAAACGCTTAGGTATTCTGTATTAGAGGTGTGTAGCATTCCCATGTTTCACAAGTTATTTTATACGATCTATGGAATAGGTACGGATTTATTGTTAAGATTTGTTATTTGACACTCGTCGCTCTCTGTCTACCCCATCAGCAGGTCGGACTGAACGCACATTTGTGCGTAGATATATATAACTCTGTTTAGTAAATTCAAATACACAGTTTGCTGTCTCCTAAAGCCAGAACACTTCGTTATGGTCCATTCATCCGCGGAGTGGGAGGCTGCGCTGTCGTATTGAGAACTGTTTGTATAGCGGCTCTGGTGCTTAGCTGCAAGCCATATTGAGCTGAATGCGTCTTTTGTGTTATTTAATCTTCTTAATTACTGAAAATTTTGTTGTGCTTTTATTATATTAAAAGATATATATTTAAAATTATCTGCTTTTGCGCACTGTCTGACCGGATGAATATTCCTGGTTGAGTGCTAAAGATTCGAACCCGAGATCCCCAATTTGAAGGCTGAATCAACATTCAGCCTTCAAATTGGGCAACTTCAAAAAAACTTCAAAAAAACAGCAGTGGGGCAACCCCCACATCGTCGATAACATCTTATACGTTGTGATTTAAACGTATATAAAGGAAAATGAAAAGAATTATTTATTAATTTGTGAAACAAATAAATTTATTTATCTATTTTAATCGATTTCTAGTGATAAATAATGCAAAAAACAAATATTTATTTTATCGACACCTACAGTTAACAATATAGATATATTTAAAATAAACATACCTAGATACATTTATTTATGTCTTATACATTATACATTTAATTAAATAGCATTATAAAGGAAATCTCTTTTCAAAGAATTAGTATCCCAACAATAATAAAGTTACCTTGTATATTAACTGTAGTCAAGCGGCACAAATCTATGGAGCTGGTTAACAGAAAACGCTTACGAAAAACTCCGAGACAATGGAGGGTACTTTATCGGTTGTAGGAATGAAGAACATGGATGCTACACGACACCTTGCTCTCAAAACGAAAGTCTACAGTCGTGACTTTTCTCAGCTTGTAGCAAATTCAGCACATCTATAAATCTATACGAACTTGGAGGCTATTGTATTTTTCACATTTGTCGCATAAGCGCGGCTACTAATGCAAAGGTTCTGGATTCGGGATGTTAACTTTATCGGATCTTGTTTACTGGTGAAACAGTTTAGATACTCTTTACCAAACATTAGATACCCCACTTCTAAGAAGGCAAACACTGCAGTAGTAACTAGTGGTTTGTAATTCAGGTTTGCAGTTTGTCAGATTGGTCCTTGGTCCCAATCCTGACGAGCACCGCTTTACAGATATGCTTAAAATTGTTTTTTCAACAGTGAACAAAAACAGCTCGAAAAAGCATGCACACTTTAAAATTTATTAAAATATTCTCTAAGGCATGTAAAGTCTGTGAAGCCACACTTCGCTAGCGTTGCAAACTATGGCGTCAAACCTTCTCGTTTGGAGAGAAAACCCGTGCCCAGCAATGGATCTATAAAAGTGTTGCTTACGATGGAACATTCAATTCAAAATCTGAAACCTTTGTTAAGTGTTCTAGATTTGAAAGACGGTAGAATTTGTATTTATGTACTACGGAACCAATATCGATGCATCTATTTATGTTGCTAGGTAGGTTCCGGTTTAAAGGAGGGTTGGGAGGTATATTAAGTTATTATTATTCATCATCATTGATTAAATATGAATTCCAATCTTTAACTAAAATCTTTATATACAAAGCTTCTACTGATATCAGAATTCTGTATGACTGTCGCACTCAGTCTCTCAGTCCACTGCTGGACATAGGCCTCCCCCAAAGAGCGCCACCGCGCCCTGTCTTCGGCTTGCCGCATCCAGCTTCTGCTGCCGCCTTACACACAATATATTATTAAAGTCATACAAAATAGTTACATTACAACCTAAAACTATCCTCTGAATCCTATCCGTTAGTTTTAACACTCGTAACGATTATCTCACTACTAACATAGAACAGAATCGTCAAAGCGCAACTCCTCGCGTGCTACATACCTTCGCAACAAAGTAAACTTTGCCGATATTGCAGAGATAAATCTATAAATAGGTACTAATGAAAATAGTACTGAACATAAAATAACTGTGTAAAAGATAAAATTAGTAAAAGTCCAGAAAAAATGTATTTTTGTGCTTTCATTCGTTTTTTCCGTTATTTCAATCATTCGTTTGTTTGTTTGTTCGTTCATTTATTCCTTCTTTCATTCATCCATCAGTTATTTTATTGATTCATTTGCTTGTTCGTTGGTTCATTCATTCTTTCGTTCTCTCACTCGTTGTTTGTTCACTTACAGCGCATAAAGGAAGGATAATGATTTTAAACGCAAATTCGTGTAATGATGACTTATATTACAAATCTCACGGAATATAATTATTTATGCTGTGAAAATTTATCATTTCAAAGCAAATGGAGCAGCAGGCAACGACTAGTTTTAAAACAGAGCTCAAATCTCTCTACCGAGTTGGCTTATCTCGGTCTATGCAGTTAATGAAAACCAGTCGCTCGGATACTCGGACGGATGACCGTTATTGACGAAGAATGAGCGTTCCGAAGCGTTAAACGGAGTTTGGAAATGTCGTTTCAGATTGTTATCGTTAATATATCAATCTTGTACGATTTCTAGGTTGGGCAAAAACTTCCTAAAGCTGACTGGTCTCCAGCAGTCTATACTAGGGCAGCTATAATGTTGCTCAGACTATAACTTAATATTCGCCCCAAATGTCCACTTTTTGGAGCAGGTAGGTACATATAAAAATAAAATTTTCACCCTGATACATCATTCGATATCTTTCGTACAACCATCGATTTATCATAAGAACACAAAAGAACACTATTAATATATAAAAATGTACCGTTCACACTTTACGTATCAGGTCATTGGGGTCTCTGTGTCAGACGAAAAACTGACCCATAATCTTATTAGCTCCTTTCAAAGAGCCCATTAAAATTGTTGAGTTGTTTTTTTGCGGTGCCGTCAATGCCACTATTGAAAACGATTGGACGTTTCGCGCAGCCGATAATGATTTTGATGGTTTGCTGACAGCGCTGCGAGCGGTTTTAGGATGTTCGTTGCCGCGTCCCAAGCGATTATTGTTTATAATGTAATCATACACGGTGTGCTAAATTTAGCGAACTAATAAAGAGTGACGGCGAATGTCGACATCTATCCAATAACGTCGTATGTATCGTATGTTTAAATTATCGTTCAAAGCTGCGTTAAAAGTTAATTCGTATAGCGCTAAAGAGTTTTAAGCACCTCTAAATTAATCGATTACTTTGTGTCGATTATCGAATCGATTAATAGATTCAATATTTTATTGAATTAATTCGAGTAATCGATTACTTTAATCAATCGATTACTTTAATTAATCTATTACTTTAATTAATGGATTACTCGGTCTAGCGATTTATTGCTTATTTTCGCTTTGTAGAACATTAAACATCAATTTTTAAACAGTGACAGGAATGCGCCTTTGAAATCTAGCTAATCAATTACTTACTTGTATCGTTAAATTCATCAACCATTTATCAAGTATCTTTACATTAAGCAACAGTCGATTCAAATGGTTTATATATGTATTTATTGATTGTCTCATTGGTTGTATTGGAGTGCGACTGCCCATCGAGAGGTCTTGGGTTCAAATCCCAGGTTGGATTTTCCTAACTAGAATTTTGTACTTTAAATTTCTAGTAGTGGTTCAGAATGGCTGCTTTCCTCTGTCTACCACTTCGTGGAATTCGGGCGTGATATTATGTTACGTAATATATCAGTGAAAGTATTTTCTTCATATTTTTATTGGTATTTTGTGAGTAACAAAAAGCATCAATAGTTATGATTCAATGCAATACGTGTTGCTTCTAGAAAGGAAATCCCTCGAATAATGCGACAGTCTAATACATTACCGATATAAAAATTCATCGCTTTTGTAGTTATGTTTTTGCGAGCACTGGGAAATATCACTGGCGATATTATGTAATATTGCGTGTAAAACAGATAATATTGTCTGCCTCGTTGGTGTAGGTAATTGCAGGTAGGACTGCTAAGCTATAGGACCTGGATTCAAGCCCCGGGTCGGGCAAAGTAACGGGGTTTTCTAATTTGAATCTATCAGTACGGTAGCAGCTTGGAGACTAGATTTGTACCAGATGTTTGGGAATAGGCTCATCGCCTATTCCGTAGACAATATAATATAACCCCGGAAAATTGGAAGTACTAAATGTAATAAATAATACGGGTATATAATATTTTAATATATAAGACATAAATCTTAACTTGAAGTTAAATACATCTACATAAAAAATCCGACCCCAATACGTCAGGACCAATCTTAAGCCGTTACTCAATCGTGAACGAATGAATTGAATGGTTGAACTGACGATCCGTCGATATTCACGTTAACTAATCGTTGGTCATGACTAAACAGACATCATTAAATATACACATGCCTATATGTGTGCAAACGAATCTGTCAAATGTCATTTACAATTGACGTGTGATGGAATATCTGTTTTTGAACGTGCACTGTAGTGCACTGTAGTGACGTCATAAAAACGTTATCAACGTGGACCGCACGTCGTAGGAGCGACATCTGCTTCGTACTAAGGAGTTTTGATCTATTTCATGCTTATGATTTTTCATACAGGGCGGAATTAATCCAGCATGGCATTTCATGGCAGTAAATCCTGGGGATAGTGAAATTTTCGAGAAGATTTACCTACATGCAGAAATGCGATTCACTTTTTCAATCACGCGTCATAGATGAAAGTACTGAGGACATCAGGTACAAGGGTCGCAGCCGTTCCACCAAACTAAGCATTTCCGATTTCATATTTTCAATTATATAGGTATATTATTATGTTTTTAGCGATCTGTTAACTTGCAACGGGAATAATTCAAGATGATTTGCAGCTTTTATCCAAAACTCTGCAAATTGCCAGAACCTATCAGCAAACAGGAAAAAATTTGCGTGTCGAACTCGAGTCTGCACTGTTTGGATCTAAGATTAGTTTTACAACTTTGTCAGAAATGAAAAGAGAATATATGTAATATATATATTATATCAGCTATCTATAGTGTATGACATGGTGACCGTGTGTGAGTTGTCCCGGGATATTATTATGTAGGTACTAAAGTCACACATACTGTGGATTCATAATAATACAGTTACTCTGGCGTCTGGCGGGACCATAAACTGTACGATACACTGCGCTGTATATAACTGTATACATAGGGGCCAATAACCAACCTATCAGCCGGAGTCTTAGGCGTATTCAATATTAGCGTGTTGAAAATTAATGAATATAACGCAGATAATAATATTTAGATAAAAGAAATAACTGCAAGCCTTCGTATGCCTCTAGTGGGCTACCTGTTCTCGTAACGGGGGGAAACCTGGAGCATACTCCTCCATGCTGACCTAATATGAACTGTTAGATGTGAAGCCGTTATTACGTACACTACTATGCCCCTTCGTATGACCCGATGGATTGAGAGTGGTTGCTAACAGTTTAACCTGGCCACACGGTTACTATAAGACTTGACACGCCTTAGATACCACATTACGAAGAACCATTAACCCGAGTGATATTCAATCACAAAACGCACATTTTTGTTAAAGAACTAAGTAAAATAACAAAGTCGAGATGTCTGAATTATTTATAGAAAAAAAATACCAGTACATTCATTAATTATCTTTGCGGTTTATACATTTGTATGTGCTAATGGTATTGTAATGCAAATACATAATATGCGCTAATGTTTTGAGGAATATTAGCATAAGTACCTAAATTGTTATGAATAACCCAGGAAATTTATATGTATACCTATGTATCTGTTGCACGGAGAATATTTCATCTAATAGACAAGCAAGTCCGAAGTTTTACCCAATTTTTTGTTGGTAATTGTTGATTTGATTTGTACCATCGTTGCCAAGAACTATAATTGTTTTACAGTTATTAGAATTATGACGTCCATATTTGCTTAAACGTACGTAAGTACGTACGTAATATTCTTTCATAATTATAATTTGATTAATAAAAAGTGTAATTAATATCAAATTATACGTACCAATTAAGAATATGATTTAGTAATAATAGCAAATGGCATTATCTGATGCTAAACATTTAGAGAGACAATATAAAATCAAACGAAATGCAAACAACTCTTGTTAATCTATAGATCTATTAGCCTTTGACTTTGCTAAGTGATAAAGATTTTATATAATCCGTTTCAAGCTCCGTCCCAGAAGGCTATTAACTAGTCACGATCGCGAGATGAATATTGTTACCAGTTATTAAAGCTGAGAGATCGGGTAACGAAAAATAATAACACATGAAAGATAAAACATCACTTGGTTCATCTCTTTTATTAATTTAATAAAAGCACAGTTCATTTTGGTTGCACGGGGAATTCTCGAAGTAATTATTGTTACGAGCCAGGATTCGATGAAATAAAATATTCCGTTTAATACTCGCCGGAACACAATTTATTACTTATCATACCGTAAGAGTATCACTTAATTCGCTTTAATATGTACTTGTATCGCGTATGTTAATTCGTTGCGTCGCAAACACGAATTGAACTCCCAGCCGATCACGCCTTTTTTTATACGTTGACGAACGTTCTGGAATGCTTTTCCAGATACGCCGCGCTCCAGGTGATTCTATTAGGTGTAGTTCAGCTACTCGATAGCAGAGGACGTCACTATGTCGAAAGTTGTAAAAGCACTAGAAACTTAATACCGTCGTTTCGTGTACATATACACTACTCGATGATTCTAGCTACGAATAGCATTTTGTTCTAGTCTTTTCGATTGCGTAACATTATTTTTATTTCTTATAGCACATTCATTATTTGAAATCAACGAAATCACGACTTGCTTGCTTGCTCAATTCATTTCGTTTGCTTGTCGCAAACAAACTCACTACTGCGAGCGATTCCAGTGTTCATTCAGAGCAATTATATAAACACTAAGCTACACTCCACTTCCAACAAATGACAAGAGGGAAAAAAAATAATTGCGGGTAGATTTCGAATCGTCTACTTTGAATTAACAACTAGTCATTACGAATGATGAATACCAATCATTGCAACGAGCTCTTTACACTTCACACCTATTTATTATGAAGCCGCTTATGCACAACCTGTGGCTATCTTACAAAAGCTCTTTACCGAATCTCTAAGAAATATATCAACAACAGGTCTGACGACTGGTCTTTAAACAAACGAGCAGACAATTGCAAAATTAATGGCAAGGATTAATGATACAACATTCAAGGAATTAACCGGCGATATTTTAAATAACGAATTAGTTTCTGAATAGCAATAATAAATTACAAACCAGGAAACTCCAAAATACGAACATCGGTGTAAAAAAGTGTTGAAAAAAAAATTCGCTAGGTATAGAAATTATAAAGCAATTAACAGTGTAAAAGCGTTTAAAGCAGATATCAATGAAAGCATTTACAACGTGGTGTGGTAATGAAACTGATAGAGATGACAATAAAACGCTTTCGATTCGTAATATACAATGCAACAACGATAGAAAAAACGGTAACGTAGAAAAAGACATTCCGTCGCGTACAATGGACACGGTCAACGAAAGAAAATCTATGTCCAGTCATTCAGCTTAACAGATGGCCGGTGGGTGTACAATGAGCTTTGGTAATTGATTCTGACTATGTTATTATCACGTACGGCGCCAACGGTAATAATTGTTTTGACAGCTGACGAAGTGACAAGCGAAAGTGTGTATCGTTACAATCAACTCGACAAGTGTAGTCGTCACTTTCAATTTTACTTGACAATTATACGCAGGCTATATTGCATTAAGTGCAACGACCTCGCTCATTTTGATCTATTTGTCCTCTTAGAATGATAGCATGATTATCATTACACGTTATTCTTCATTAGTACGGTGTATATCACTAGCATTTTTATTTCTGAAATACTTATATTCGTTATTTTTATTTATGGATGATGCTATAAAGAAATTTTTGAAATTTATTATTTTAATCTAACTACCAATTTGCACTTAACTAGCGTGGCGGATTATTCCCTTAACTCTTTTTTTCAGAGAAAGTAATAAAGTTTACAATACCACAATCAAAAGATTGATGATTATGGTCAGTCTACAAAAAAAACGTAAATTAATTGACAAGTAGGTATGTTGAATTGAAAAAAATTTTGATGTCGTGAAGAGATTTGAACATGAAGATTTCTGATTATATCGGAATAAAAGATACCTTCTTCAAAACATGAAGAATGAATATTCAAATTAATATGTAAATTGTTACCGATTTTAGTACCTAATATACATATAGTAATTTAAATGGCAAAAGATTTACTTTTAATACCCTCCTGAGATAATTTTAATTTACATTAGCTTTGATCGTTTCAAGTCAAAAACGTCGTGATGGTGTGCACTAAGCCGATCGGGCAAGGAACGGACACGTTTTTGAAAAATTTGTGGATCGAAAAAACAAAGTAACGCTTCACAGCATACAAACAAAAAAAAAATTATTTAGAATCGTTTTTATTGTTATCGTCATTCGTTATCATTATTATTGCTTTGTTAGATATGACTTCCTATCAGAATGAGAGCCTCAACAGTACAGAAACAAAAGGCAAAAATAAAGTTAAATTTGTTCGTTACTTATCTGTCGCTTAACTAATCAATAATAATAATTTTATAATAAATTGATCCTATTTAAAGATACGGAATTTTAGTTCAACATTTTTTGTATTTTAATATTTTCTTACATAAATACGTAAAAATACTGGAACAGGTGCTTGATATATTACAAAAAACTCACTGCGTAAAACAATTTTACTAAATTAAAGACAGTATACAGAATAATTCTTAAAGCCCAGACAGGAGTTCCACAAAAGCTTTGTGAAGACGAACATAAAAACTGACACAGCGAAAGTTACAATAACTGTGCACCAAAAGGGGTAGTACGGAGTATAAATTGAAAAAATACCTGTAAAATGAGCTAAAAAAGCCATAATGACTACGCCCGAGGCATAATCAGTGGAAATGAAAAGACAATGCGAGGCAGGACAATGATAGTACAAGCAGACCGTGAAACGTATCGTCGACTGGTCGTTCTTCATTATTTTGTTTACTGTTTAATTCGAGCACTAGACTAAAGTTGGCTGTCTCCTCCGCGTAGACATGGAACTTTAAATTATTTTATACAACTTTTGTTGTTAGCACAACTAATCTGTAGTAAAATGGTGAAATACACAATAACCTTTAAATATTCTTAAATCTGTCTATATAGGTGTTACAAAATCTTAATAAGTGGCTAAGGACATGGGGATAACTTAAGAATAAAATACACGTACTTGTACCCATATAAGACAATTTGAAAACAGTACCTTAATTTTTATTAGTAAAGCACCACCTCGAAATTCATAGTAAATAAAAAATGGGTGATCCAAAATCGTCATATACCTAACCATTTTTTGCTATACAAACAAAGAACAGGGAGATTGTTTAATACAATCAAGATTATACTGAATACATAATACATTGTGTATAAAAAACTTCTAATTTCTAAAATAAAACAATCTACTGCCTTGATAATAAAACTACAATTGAACTAGACCAGACCATCAATCACAGACAAAAAATAGAGGAACAACTAAATGTAGTCCGACGCCCTACTGCGTGTAATCAAGATGAAAACAAGGGGTACAAAAAATTACAATGTCGACTATTTGCGACCAATGATCGGGATAATGTCATATAATTTTGCAATTTATCACAAGCTTTGTTCCTTTTAACGCATGGTAGGTTGTATTTTGTCATTATTTCTTTGCGTATAGTTAATGAACATCAGAATTACGTTGATATATTATATTATTGCTTTCATAAGTTTTATACGCCTTAGAGGTGATATGTATGCTCAGTGAAAAAGCCGAGACGATTAAATTTTTCGCCTTTATTATTAAGTGTTAATAACAATAACATTTGTTGACTTTTTTCTTCAACCTGATCAGCTTTAATGACGTGACGCTCTTGTAACCAAAAACTAACAAACAGCGAATAATGACACTTGATGATAGTTAGCACCAAGTGTTATATATTTATATATTGTATTCATTCTAGTTTATTCTAGTCATAAAGTTTATTCATGCTAGTTACTTGCCGTTTTCTGTGACTAGTTTTAATATAACAGTAACCGATGCCTATACAGAGACTAAATCGTTTTTAAAAATCCACATTGAGTTTGCCTTTATGTTAAAAAGACTCTTATTCCGATGCAATATTTTATGGATATAACTCTATATTTTGTCACAAATATCTGAATGTTGCTTTGCTTCATTTTAATTTTACATGAATTACAGAAATTGCAATTTTATTGTTGTATACAGTCATTTATCTATCATTGGTTAGAAGTGGTTTTGTTAAGATTTAATTTAAGCACCCATTGCCGCACAGTACAGAGAGATGCTTTCAATGCAATGTTCACTGCAGCGAATGCCACCGCGTTTCCAATATCTTTAGGCATTCGACCGCTTTCAACTCACCAGCGACGTAAGACCTCTCTATTCTATTTACTTTGAAAGACGAGATGAAGTGCTTGAAAAGTTTGTTGAAAAGCAAATGGCATATAAACAGTAAAACAGATATTTTAAATACGTTTTACGATAAGACTTATAATATACATTAGTATAACGACATACATATAGATTAATGTAATATTTAATAATACAAAAACATTTAAGAATTGCAATGAGTTATCTATTATTTATTTCCAGGAAAACAATAAAGGATCAAATTAAGATGGACACGAAAGGTCCCCATACCGTATTATTGTTGTCAAGCCGCCCAGAGACTTATTGGCAATATTGGAGATAAACCCGGCACACACCGTCTTGAATGCGAAATAATGGAAATAGTTTGAATTGCGGGTGTCGACGTTAGTTTCTACATTATGAGGGTCTGTATTCACTTTTTGCAAGATTTCGGTCTATATATTAGGGTAAGAACTTCCAAGTGTTTTGCAATTATCGTTTAGGCTTTCAGACAAAACTTTTGGAGATTTCTGTAAAATGCAAAAACTCGTGATTCCCTAATTCAAGTTACATTTTTTTTCACACATAATATTTCACACTTTTGGAACATAATAACATGAATATCCTTCTAAAGAACATTTTTGGATATTAACACATACGAACATAACAGTAATAATACTATCATGTTATAAAATTAAGAGAGCTTAGAAACGAACCATGTCCTAGGACACTCCTATCTTAATTAAATAGACCAAATACTGGCTGATGGGGAGTCAGAAAAAAACCAGCGTGCGTGAATGAATAGAGTGAGCAATGTGGAGGAGGCACGGCAGGTCTCCAAATACAGTTATTTGGCATTCTGTGCTCTCTGCTTACCCCGTGGGGGACCTGGCGTGGAGATATGTATGTACTATGTGCAAAATGGACTAAGAGTGACACGTCTAGAAGTTCACAACATTTTAATAAAACGATATTTTTATGTCAATTACATCCTTAAAACTACAATATAATTTTGTGAAATGCTTTACGAACGATGACGATTACGCCAATAAGGCGACAGTGAAGAGAAATCTATCGGGGATTGGTTAGCGAATAGTATCTCGTTCTGATCTTTTGTAAACTATAAGACGATGTGGTTAAGATTACCTGTGTATTTGTTTTGTTGTTGATTCTTAATAATTATTATCATCACCGCATTCACCGTTCCACTGCGGAACGCGGGTCTTCTCTGCGAATAGAAAAATACTCGTTTCGTGCGACGCTTGTAAATATCCATATGTATTATAGAAATCCATTGATTTCCCTCTATTTCTGTTTTATTAATTTTACTGTGATTCAAAATTAATTCTATATTTGTGAAATTAGCAGTTTCCATAAATAACCCCACATTTCCATAAAATTATAATCTTAATTGCCCCATCTGTCTTATGTGCTTTTATGATTGCTAATTATGCGTTAGCTATTATCATGGAACATTAATGTAAGGACTAGTTTATGAATGAGCCGCATAAGCCGCAATCGCAAGTCGCAGATACCAGCCGCACAGTTCAGGAGAAACGCCATTAGCATCATTACCGTGAGCGTCTCCAAAGAAAAGACCATGTTATTACACCAACGGTCCATTTATTACCCTGATAGGACTGACACGCGATAACAACTATTTATAACCGACTGGACTGAAATGAACTAAAGTATTGATAGCGTGAACTACTGGATGCAAGGCATCCGAATGGATCCCTCTCACAGTTATTTACTCGTAGATATGCGGGCGGAGTGTAATATTTTATTAGATTTAGCTAGCTAGGGTTATTAGACTGTGCTGTAGACTGCGTACAAAGGACTTCATAAACTACGATGTTTATCATAGGTTTAACATGTGGAAACATTCAGTTATAATTAAAATCATTAACATAATTCAGTTCACCAAAATCTACAGCACTTCAACTTCATTTAAAACTTATATATATGAACAAAAATTTCTTCAGTGCATTTTCATTATTTTATGATTTTTGGTATTGAATGTTCTATTGTCGTTAACCAAACCACGTGAGTGATGTTATAAGTTAAATTAACGAGGTTTAAAATTCTGACAATGAAAAAAATTCTGACCGTAACTATACCTTTAAACATATCAGCGGATTCTTAACATTACGTACAAAAGACGCTTCAGTGAACGCGATTGTAACCGACAATGACTTAAAATTGGAATTCAATGGTAATTCCTGTTCGATTCACGATGTCGCCTGACGTGCACTTTGTGTGATTGGCGTTAAAGATGAAAATGAATTCAACAGTGCGCTTCTATGAGACGAAATGTATATAATGCATGATGATACGACGCAGTATTGTGCCATATTAAGTCAACTCGAACACAATATTGAATTTTAAATTTCGTTTCATTGACAGTCAGATATACGAGTACGTGTTACGATGCACGTGCAAAAAATATTGATACCTGTAACACTTGAAGGTTTCTCGAAAAGGTAAAAGGTTACTTATTAGAAAATATGTTTCAACATACCCTGAACTGAGAAATATAGTTTCTTGTATAGAAATTATTTCGAAAAATATTTCATGGGTAATAAACGATAAATTACTGGAAATAATGTAAGTTATTATTATTTTACTTGCATATTTATGTGCATCGCGCCAATGTTGAATACGGGTCTCCTCTTGCAATGAGCTTAAGGTAATGCACGATTGAATTATGTACCGGTTAAAATCATAACGGTTTTTCAAAATAGCGCGACTAGTTTCAGAACTAACTGAAGCCCATTTTAGTGAGCTCCTGCCGACGGCAGCGAGGTCGAGACAGGGAGTTGTCAAGCCGCGGCTCGTCTCTAAGGCAATAATTTATCACATTAACCAACCGCAAGTTCACGCGTCAGTTCGCGTAGCGCGAGTCTTCACGTGCGACCATTATGAAGAAATCTTAGGCACACAGATTTCACGGTTTTTTTTCATTCATCTTTATAGATAACTATATCAAATTTTAAGAACCTCGTACCTTTTTAAAGTTAATTATTACTAGATACTCGCATTTCAAGATCAGGTTTCTAAAGTGACAAGCGGAATTCTGAGCTATGTATCTAACATTGGTCGTGTATTTGAATGTTTAGTAATAGAACGACAGAAAATAAAATCGTACGTAAAGATCTTAATGAAACTTAAAAAAGTTAAAAAAAGTTAAAAAGTTAAAAAGTTAAAAAAATTATAATTACTCTTGACATTGCAAATACAAAAACTGTCTTAACGTAAACGCTAACGATTAATATAACACTAAGACTAAGACTAAGAGAGAGAAAATCTATTTAGACAAAAAACACTAGTGAAGAATGCTTGTTTTATCTAAAGTTAATCACTAAAGGCTGGGCACTGCAAAAAGATAATGCCGTTTTCGAGTTAGTTAATTACGCTTGTAGAGAAAAAAACGAATAAAACTGACGCAGAGGTTGGAGACCGCCTGCGTTTTAATTTATCAGTCAATAGGTGGCCTTTGCGGACACAAATTACCAATGTATAAAGGTTAAGCCCATATGCCCGAATTGTCGAACGTCCACACACTTTCTACTGCATCACACACGCGTTTCTGCCCTCTATTCTGTATGTAGCAGAGATTAAAAATGCCGATCTATTACATTTCTAGGTATACTAGGAAACAAATTTAAGGCAACATTTAGGATTCACATCTCGTATTTGTTAGATAGCGATGTGGTGTGCCGCAAGGTAGTGCACTAGACCCAGTTCTCTTAAAGCTTTTGTTTGTTTAAAACAAACGTAACAATAAACGGTTTTGTTGGATACCAGCGGAAAGTACACTTTACGGTACCGATTTAGCGCTTGGATAAGTTTCTGCATGAATTCAATTACCGTGGAGATCACTGACCCGACCGTTGTATGCATTGTGCGCGGCTTATTGGCGATTACTTGAGGAATTTAGCATAAGTCTTAGCAACTAATTATATACCTAAATCTGTTTTGTCGCTGGGTTCGTTGATCGCTGAGTTGGCTAGAATTGCTCATTATGACTATATATTACGAAATTCCAACCAGAATGTTTTAAAATAATATACGGTATGTTTAATATTTTATTTAACATGTTTTTGTAAAGATATTTTCTATAATAATGTTTTAGGGTTTTTTCGTCTCGATTTACTGAACCTTTGCCTATGCTGAGTGTAGAGCCGATAAAAGATTTTTTTTATGTACATACGCGGTTTTGACCTTCCGTAGAAACATATTCATTTAGAAGTCCGGGGCTTATGGTGGCATAAAATTGTTTAACTTATAATTGACAAAATAGAATGTGACAGAAATTCATGATGAAACGAAGAATATGCGATTTGATTGAAATGAACGGGCCGTAAAATGCAGGACAAATAATAACATTCTATATTAATTAACTTTGTTTATGAAACATATCCTTAATTTGGATTTAATGGGGTGCCTTCATGTTGTAAACTCCAATAAACGTTTGGTTGAACGCAAGCTTGGAATTTTTAAAGAAAATAAAATATGATATTTTTAAGCAAGATTTTTGGTCTAAAATATTTTAAACCATGAATTCTTGATAACAGTGCTAGACCGAATAAAGTTTTTTATTACAAGCGCGCTTTAAAGCGAGATGTTATCTGTCTGAACGTCGTAGTTACTCGGATTTTATCTCTTTGTTCTTCTTTCGCTGTCTGACAGCAAACGTTTTAGAAAAAAAAACAATTAAGAAAACATATTTATATCATACTTATTCATGCCTTTGCAAAATTTTGGAAAGAAAAGATGACTTTGTGTCAACTTATATAAAAACATTATATAACGCCTATCTTTCCTCCCAAGGGGTATACAGAGGAGTGCAGTGCTCCCACTTTTCACGAACGTTCAATGTTATTAGAACATGAAATAACCAGTGCATTTTATAGAAATGTAAACAGTGGTCACGATACTGGAAATAACATATGAATACGCAAATCTGAGAATAGCCCTTAATATTGAAATATAAGTTTATTTTAACGCTACACATTGTATGCCTAGCCTTATTATAATCGGCTGCCACATTACATTTGAAACTGTGGTAAATTTTATGTAAAAATCAGAAATAGACCCAAAAAACCATAAGGAATACCACGTTCACCATAAAAACTTTGATACATTTTCATACGGGCGCATATCAGT
>DWTO01001205.1:0-16986 GCA_018244755.1 Jemadia pseudognetus
AGTCGAACGCCTGCAAACGGACACCCCCTGTACTGCGCGAGCTGCCGGCGCACGCTTCTCCTACATTCTTCACACTCCTACGCGTCCGGGGCGTACGCACGCCGGTTTCGGACACTGGGCTCCCCTAGCAGCCAATATGACTTATTTCGTCAAGATCGAGTCATTTTAAAGGAAGAGCTAGTTGTAAAGCGTGCCGAGAGGCGAGGCGCTCGCACCTGCTTGACCTGGAGCGCGCCGTAGCTGGAGCGGCCGATGTCGTTGCCGGCCGTGAGCGGGTCCTCGATGCACAGCAGCGACGGCCGGTGGCCGTCGTTCATCTCCTGCGGACGACGCGATTATGAGATCGAGCCAGGAGAGCTGTGAACTCGACAGAGCACAGCAGGTCTACTTGAAGTATTAACGAAATGAACGTGCGGTTTACGGGTCATCGCTGACATCTCCGTACTTACACATAGGTACACGTGAGCGCTCTTCACACAGTGAAAACTAAGAAAAGTACATTAAACGTAACCGAAAGCGGAAAAGCCAACGGACCTTCTGAATGTCGTCCTTGGAAACGTACGAGCCGCCGTTCTTGACCCTGATGGCGGTCTTCACGTAGTTGAACTTCCTGCCGTACAGCTCGAAGAACTCGATGAGCAGCACGCCGAGGTTGTGGTGCTGCCGGAGGCGCTCGGGCCGCGGGTGCAGCTGCAGGAAGCTGATGCACATGAGGATCAGCGAGTACGAGGAGATGCCGCCCGTGAACACCTCGTTCAGGTCCCGCTGCAGGAGGAACTGCTTCAGCACCATCACCAGCCGCGAGAGGACCGGATACTTGTCCTGGAAAGTGTTTAAAATATTATTAACCATTTACGATAGGTGACTAACTTGTTTTATCATTAAAATTTGATCATTAACCAATACAATTTTCCTTCGTAGCCGATAAGGCTCGCGACCACAGACAGCCTCACCGACAGTATTACGAGCAGCATTTTAGTGATACAACCAGCTCACTGGCCAGGCCCCCGATAGGACGCGACATTTCTTCGGCGATACAATAAACTAGAGCAGTGAAGGATACTAGTGCCTGATTCGCGACTAGGCGCAGCTTAAACCGAAGCCCGACATAATAGTATAGGGCGACACACAACCAATACTCGTGTGCTCATCGCACGAACACTTGTTTAGAAGCACCACGACACTGACCTTGAAGTGCTTGATGAGCTCGGCGCTCTTCACGCCGCTGCTCATGTTGAACGAGATGTCCACCTGCAACACGACACGGGGGTCAGCGTACCAGCGCGCCAGCACGCTCGCGCGGTACGCGGTACGCACAGAGCACCGACTGACACATATCCCTAGCCTTACACACCTGCCGCACCCCTTCCACATACTCATCACAACACATTTACTTAATATATACTACAGTTAATGGCATTGTTCTGTCATAGTTACCGTACTTTTTTTACCCTCCCATAATATATCAGTTCAAAAAGAAATATTTCCCGCAAACTTTTATAAAAATGGCAATTCGCAGTGCGCGATACGCAGCAAAAGCCCGTCAGCGCAGACGGGCGAGGTGCGCGCCGCCTGCGCGCCTGCACGCCCGTGCGTCGCTGCCCGCGCCACTGTCACTGGAGCGTGTTTGAGGCGTTCGTTGTTGAATTGAATGTAACCAAAACTGCTTTAGATAAAAACGTGTTGCATTTTCAACGTTTCCACCAGATGTACCGTATCCGATGTATCCGTATGTACCAGATCAACGGCGGAATAAATACAACTTTAACCGAAAGACTTTAATTTACTTAGGTCATCTAAGGGAAACTACGAGCTAGACAGCCATCGGGCCAGCCATTCACACGCACTAACGGTAGATACTACACAAGAGTAAATTACTTTAACGTCGGAGTACTTGTCGGTCATCTTGACGATGGGCACGGTGGCCTTCTCCAGCACCTTGATGCTCTCCTTCTCGGCGATGTCCTGCACCACCAGCTCGCGCTCCAGCGTCCACAGCGGCAGCTTCTCCCACTGACCTGCAACCACCACAATCAACCATCAGTCCACGGCCGCCGCTACACTCGCATCAATTCTGAAACGCACACTATTGGAATGCATCTTACTCAAATTTGTAGTAAACATTTCTAATTGTGTCCAGTGTATGCCGATAGGCTTCTTCTTCTTCTATAGCGGGGCGTAAACGTAACTAGTGAAACGTGTGAGTGTCTCTCCTTCTCTTCTGCGTATCTCTTCGGGGACTATAGGCGTGATGTTACGTTTTTAACGTTACCTGCTCCCACGACCGCTTCCTTCCCTATACACCATAACCCGGTGAGCCTTCGTACGTGTATTTCAAAACATAGAGTACTTGACATTACACGTAAATCCGTAGCCCTCTGGATCATTCCATTCGGTCATTGAATGAATAGAAATATTCCTTCGTTAGTTCAGTACATGCGTGGTGTTTTAAAAAGCGTATGGTCGGTAGTTAGTTACTTAACAATTTTATTCTGGGACATATTGAAAGGGCGCCTAAATATCTCAAATTGAACCCAGTGCGTGAGAGTAGTCCGTGGTGTGACATAATCGTGACCGGGACGACCTGCCGGGTCATGAGTCACCCGCCCGAGTCATACGTGCCTCGTGCGAGCTTCGCGTATTCACAATGCCGTCAGCGCGAGTCATCAAAGCTACTCCTACATACATCAATATTACCATTGTAATACTGTAAATGTTTTTATAATTACAGCATGCATACAACATGCACCTAACTTTAGACTATATAAAAGAAAGACTTTTGTGTCATAACGCACTTGTATAAATAAGGCCATTCTAACGTAATCGGTTTAAACCTGTAATGGTCGATGCGTGCTTGACAAGCAAAACTAGACAAAAACTTCATAATTATCTATATCAGTTGCGATAAGTCTGCCAAGCCACCCTTGGCGGTGGCAGCTCACCACTGGAACCCTTCTCGATCCGAGAGGAGAGCGGTCTCCAACAGTGGAACAAACAAACCGCTAATCATGTGAAAGATGCTGTGATGTAGCAGTTGCCTGCCTCCTCCTTTGTCGCTTGCCGATCGAGATGTCCGTGGCTCAGTTCAAATCACGGCTCGAGCACTGTTGCATTTGTCTAACTCGGATGTTCCAGGTCGGAGTCAAAACGTTGTATCAAATATATTTATCGGAATAGTGGTCACCCCACACTCCGTCGATATTCCGCTAAACAGTATGCAAATGTGCGATTGCGCGCTCTTGAGAAGATTTCTGAATTTAATGACGCGAGCGAGCGGCGCTCGGTCGCGTCACACGTTTTCAATAATAATAATAATCGGTTATTTGCGTCCCGCTACACACATATGTATAATGTGTTGTTTTGTTTGTGCGACTGGGGCGCCCAAGGTCGGCGGTCATTCAGTAACTACGATATAGAGGAGCGGTAACAATTTTAACCTTAACAGCACATCACGCCCGTACCTCTTCGAAGGACTAGGCAGAGGAGTAAAGTACAGCCAAGTTTGTCTATTAGACGTTAGAAGTCTCCGAAACCGGCGTGCGTGTATGAAGAGAGTGATGAATGTGGAGGAGGCACGACAGTTGTGCAAGAATAGAGATATTTGGCACTCTGTGCTCTCTGCCTACCCCGCAAGGGACCTGGCGTGCGGATATTTATGTACGTTTGTCTATTATATGTCTTATGCAGTTCTGGTGAGCCTGTAGAACTATTGTCATTTAATAATATAGCACTGAAATGATGAAGGGAAAACAAACTTTCAAATCTTATTTGTCTCGTGTAGTACCGATATACAAAACTTTTATTTTCATGGCGATGTTTATTTTGAATACGACGTTGCACATAGTTCGCGACGGTTATGTAAGTGGACGCGTGTGCGTACGGCGGTCGCGAAGGGCGGCGCGTGCACCGCGGCCGCCGACCGGTATAAATAGACAGCGGGTAAACAGCGGCCGGCGGGCCGCGCCGCGCGCCGCGCGCCGCACCGCTCTTGTTCGAATCGCATCTTGAGGTGCGGTCTGGCATACAACTCGCGGTAGTCAACTAGTCATCTCGCTACGATGACGTACTTGCGAGTTACGCCCTCCAAAACAGAGTTTGTTTCGTTTCATCATATTATTGGATTCATTTTAGTATGAAAATATCTCACGCGTGCGTATGAGAGCTAAGTCACTGTCCGTAGGCATGAGAAGGTGAAGTCTGTCTTCACCGAAAAGAAAGACGAAAATTTCTAAGCACCCCAACTGGTTTTCACGTGACCTTCTTAATAAACAGACTGCGCGAAAAACTAAAACACCGAAACTAGCTAGGAAAATTTGACAATAACCCTCTCGATTAATCCTAATCTCCGTTTTAATTTAATTTTACTCGTAATTATGTCCAATTAACATTTTATTTATTGTATTTTAATATGCCAACATTGACATCCTAAACTGTTTTTGTTGTTGCTAATTTACAATCTCATCATGTTTTACACGCTGCCGTCACGTATTGTGCTGGCGCTTAGCTTGTTCACATTAATTGTATATTTCTTTTCTCATGCATTAGTGTGCAGTAGGTTGGCGATCTGAATAAATAAATAAATAGTTTTTTGTAGTGATGTTCACTAGCGCACTGTATGTAGACGCAGAAGTGACGAAACACGTACCAAACCGTACAGATGTTCAATTCCTACTAACGCTGTAAGTGTTTAGTTGCGGCAAGAGGTGCTGTTGGAGCGCCGGGCTAAAGACCGTCACTAAACTGAGCGGCGAGCGGCGCGCGCGGCGCTCGGCCGCGTGTGTCAACGTGTCACCGGCAGACCGCCGTTGCACGCACGCGGTGACTCAGCGCCCCAAATACCTACCTACCTACTGTATTGCATACGTTACACATACGAGTATATCACCATTATACATATCATAGATCATAATAAAATCGCGCCACGGTTTTCGCTCGCGATCAAATTAACTACGCTCCCATATATACAGTAAATGATTCCTTATTCGTTTGTTGTTCAGTATAAACAGCTTATATCATTACCGGAATATCCTAAAGAATTGGACGACATAATTTTTGACTACATCATTATGAAGATAAGCTTTTTTTTTTACTAATTTGTGGAGTTCGAAACGTCCTGAAGTGTCGAGTGGAACCTTGGCTACCCGTCAACTCCGTGACAAGTATCGGTTAAGTCATCTTCAACCAACTCCAAAATCTTTGTACAATTTGTGGGACCGTGGCTCACCATTGCAGCTCAACCGAAGATTGCGTCACCCAAAGCGTATTTTTTTAATAAATGTTTGTGCAAAATATCTACAGTACATTCTTTACAAATCTTCACATTCCCCTAGTTTTGTGGAAATAATTCGATTCGGCGGACGAAAGATATCTGTTAAAAAATGTATTTTCAAATATATTTTTTTTCTAACAAGGAAGCAAACCACGGAACGGTACCCGGTTGCTAGTTTGAAAACGAAAACACGGTGATACTGCTCGTTCGATCGTGAAATAGTCAGAGATTATATCTACACAAAATAATATCAATAGCAGCCTGTAATCCTACAATTGCCGATAACAAGTGCACGTGCGATGCGGCCGCCCGGCCAGTGGGGTGGTTTACAGCCGCTGCGGCGTGCGGCCGCGGGTGATGTATTGCCGACGTGCGCTCGAACGAGAATGATGTAATGTTGCTTCCAATCAACATATCTACCAATAACACACAATATACACGTGCGACAGATATAAATACCAATACAGATATAAAATAATCTTTACGTGTTTTATTAATGCTTTATCGTGTATCAGTACTGTTACGAACCGGGATTCGTTAAAATAAATAATGCGGATTAATATTAACAGATACACACACTATTTATTCATTACATCGCAAAAGTTACGCTTAGTTCGCTCTAATACTTGTATCGCCTATGTTAACACGTTGTGTCGCAAACACGAATTAAATTTCCAGCCGAACACGCCTTGCTTTTATACATTGATGAACGTTCTGGAATGCTTTTCCAGAAACATCACGTTCCAGATTATTCTATAAGATGCAGTTCAGCTAATCGACACCAGAGGGCGCCACCATGTCGAAAGTTATAGCAAGTACTAGAATCTTCATTCCGTCGTTTTACGTATATGTACACGTCTCGAAGTTTCTAGTCACGACTAGAATCCACTAGATCCCACGACTAGATCCCACAATAAGGCGGGATATTGACAGTATCAAAGTACTAATGTATGTTTATAGCAGTCAACTTTTGAAAACACTTCTAGCCACCCTCTCATTCGATACAATATCGTCTGCACTACACAGAGCACAATACAAATATCGTCCTGTATGAAAGATTACTAGACAAAGGCAAGAGACGGGACCTTTTGTGTCCGGCAAATGTAAGAGGTCTTTGTTTATTGGACAAAGGTATGAAACCTTAGGTGTGAGTCCAAATATGACCAAAATTAATTATGGCAGTCCTTCTACGATGGTGATATACATAATGAAAAGCACGTTACATGTACACTCCCGGTAAAAAATATGAAATAATTGAGGGTAGGCATTGATAACAGATTGTCAAATAGCCAAATTACAGACATGCCGTGTTTCGTATAGAACCATCTCTCTCTTTCTCTCTCTAAACACGCTCACTAGTTGCGAAGGGTACACTCACCCGACCATGTGATAGTATCTGACCTATTGGATCAAGATAGGACATACAAGACAATGGAAGTCAGCGCAAATAGGACTGTCGGTGTCAATAAGACTAGTTAATGGAATAGTTATAGGTAACTAATATAAGCTCTAAGCACAACCATTGCTGGTTCATTGGTGACAGGCCTGCGGGAACAGGGAGCAGTTGTGAATATCTTTAGCAAGGCTGGTACAAAATATAGCCTTTAGTAGGTAGTATTTGTCCTAACCGAGGCTCACCAGACGCTTTGCTCCTCCAAAAGACAGAGAAAATCGCTTGTAAGTAACATATGGATGCAAACCACAGATTTTAAACCGAATAAGTTCTTACAGGAACGCTTGTTTCACGCCAGAAACAGATTCAGCGATAGTACTCCCCGGTGGGGCGATGTGCGAACCGGACGCATATCCTTTGAATAGGTGACGTGCGAGAAATCACCATAACTTCGATAACTTGGGGAAATACGATGATGCGTGTTCTAAACTGGACGACGTTACTCCCGCGTCGCGTGCGGAGGTGCGCTGACATCACGTGGCGACGGCAGTACGCGCGGCGGACGTACCGCGCGGCGCCGCGCCAAGGTCAAGTGGCCTTATCTCTCTCTATTTCGGTCGCGCCGTAATCACCGCGCTCAGGTAACCACGCCGATTGCCACGTTCACTTGCCGTCAGCCAGCAGTGCGACATCCAATCTCTCCCCGCAACACTAGCGGGACTGTGTACCGGATTGAATTTGCAACCAGTAAATCCCTAAGCGAGGAGATTCTGGACAAAACCCTGATCTATTAGTGGAGGTTTATGTCCAAACGCTAATGAGAGACAGGTTGATGAGGATGGTGACGATATAACTGCTCTGTCAGCTGCCGATATGCAACAACCAATAGTTTAGATGTAGACGATAGTTAGATCGTTTGGGGTCAGAGGTCGAACGTCTGAAAAGTTGCAGGATGTGAAAGGCAGGAGTTAAAAACTGGTTGTTTAAGGCTTTCAAGGCCTGCCTTTCCCGTAAGGTAACTAGCGTAATTATATAATAATATTTTTACTAACAGCACTGAAGATAATCAAGTCTGCGAGGTTAGCACTACTGGCAGATAAAACTGTTCGTTAGTGTGGCGTTCCGGCTTCGATCTGTCAGTCGGTTCAATATTAAGTGAGCTTTTCAAACTAGCTATACGAAAAACCAGTATGACAAGCAACAGCCGCAGCCGGCGAGACGATCACGCAGCATCCGCTGTAGCGACACTATTATACCCCGACCGTCCGTCCGTCCTGTCGCCGAGCGCACTCGTACGCATTGCCGACAAGACCACGCGATGTGGTGACACCGTACTCGATGAATTAGTAGCCTATATATTTGGTATCATGACGACAAAAGATTCGATAAGCGAACAATCGTTTAATACAAAATGGAATTGTGTGTTGTGATCAACAATAATAAAGAAAAATATGCTGTTCGTCTGTACATTGCAAAGAGAGACAATTATAATGATTGACATAAAATCAATAATAAGATCTTGTTACGACATACAAGTGAAGTGTACACTTCAGCACAAAATGAAACTAGTTATGTGACACATACATCACAAAATAGAGACGAACAAGCAAACCCTCTCATATCGTACAACGTCACGACATCACACATATGTATAATACACATTTATTCGCGTAGAATATTCGAGAAGCATTGTTGAAATTAAGATTTGTAAAAATTGTTCAGCATACTTATTACATATAATTTGTCATTAAACGAATCGGTTTTGTTTCCACGTTTCTCCCAGACGGCTAAGGAGTGGAACGCTCTGCCTGCGTCTGTTTCCATACTCATATAATCTAATTCTCTTCAAAGCAAGGATGAAGGAGCTTTTCCTAGGCAAACGCACACCATCTTTGGACGCAGATGCTCGGACGATGACACGGGATAGCGGTCACACGTTATCCTGTCAGATAATAAAAATAGTGCGACGTCGGGGGGAGGTCACATGGGGTGGCTCCCCCTTCCGGCGCTGTTACCAAGATGCGGGGGAGGACTCACCGATGACGACCAGATCGATGTCGCTGGTGGGCAGGTAGAGGCCGGTGCGGAAGGAGCCGAACACCTCGACGCGCGCCTGCGGCCACAGCGCCAGGATGGCGCCGCGGATGCGGTTCACCACCGTGGTGCGCACCAGGTGCTCCGTCTCCGTCGGGGACATGTAGATGTAAAAGTGTTCGATCTCTTCGTGCAGCCTGTGAGACAAATGTGTTCATCAGTAAACATTTATTGAAAAGTAATTGTTCACAATTTTATGGAAATTTTATTTAAAATCAAGGAACATATTAATACTAACACAACTTTCACTATAAATTTTAAAGCCAAGTGCTTTTCTCGCTATGAAGCGCCTCAGCACGATTAAGAAAGAAGTTTTACCTTCTAATAGGCGTGTTTCTCAAGTAACAACTTACTTTTTCATTAATGTGATTTTCAGTTGACCCACAATAGGTAGAGAAAAAAAGCAGAATTAAGGCGCCAGGGCACAGGCACGTGCCCGTACAAAATACCGCCAATGAAGTGTAATAAATCGTCAGGCGGTATTGAGGGGACAACGCGACTGGCGAGATACGTACTTATCGACACGAAATAGTACAGTGTAGACGTAGGCCTGCTGTTATGGGGCCGTGGACCCGGCTGTTCCTACGGTCGACACTAAATGTATCTCTTACGATGTATCTGGTACACACGCGGGAGGTATAAGGGGCTGGCGTATTCAGTTGGAAATATAAAAATTATTTCGACTAATACCCTGCCGCTAAACGCGTTTTGTATGCATAATATTTGAATAAAAAATTTCAGTTACTTAGTTTAGTAAGACAGAATTCTTAGAAAGTTATGCAGCCGTTTTTAACGATTGATTTCCCGTTGGACGTAATGCCACAAGGGCGAGGGCCGGTAAGTTTGTAGTGTCAATGCTATATGAACTTGTATTAAATATTACTGATGCCAAAAACTGCGGCTTGAATGTATAAGTTTCTCATGACGAGATCCGTCAGCGGACGAAGTCTTATTCCGTGTCCAACAGTGGAACGAAAAATCGTTAATAAAGATAGATACACAAAAACTATCGCCATCGGCCTGTCTAAATCTACTGGAGATAGGCCAGCTAAAAAAGGTTTTTTCCCATAATCCCCACCATTGGGCTACAATAGACAAACAACAAATGATGATGAACAATACAACGAGTGGTTAAAGTTATGCGTGTTAGATATATTATGCTATTATTATTACATCAAGATGCCAGGTCTTTTACGATAGCGGGAGCGCACCGATTACCAAGTATATCGCGCCTCGAATGTAAGATCCGCCGCTACGTGGTTATGATCGTGCAGCGTGGCGCTGTAAAACTAATGAATTTCGCACCCTCTACGTGTGCACTACTTGCTAATAGTCATTCTAAAATTTGGATACTGTTTGGACACTTGGATATTGTTTCTCACGCCAGGTCCCTTATAGGGTAGGCAGAGGGTGCCAAATATCTGTATCGTCTCACATTGGACGGGCCTGTTCTACATACGGACGTAGGTCCGGCTATACCGTGTTGTCGAGCAACGCAAAGGGAGCGTCCGTTACAGTGAAAAGGGTCAACTACACTCTGTTAAAGCAACAAATCACACGTTTGTTTACTACGGCGGGTGCATTGCGCCGCGCCGTCACGCGGCGCTTGCATAATGCATGTAATCGCACCGCTCTCATTGTACATGTATGTGTTCCACATTGCACGCTCCTCGAGAAAATATGACAGTGCACTTGTAGTGTGTAGTAGCCAGCGGCTCATCACCTGGCCGAGTCGCTCGTATACAGCAGATTCAAAGGCAGTTTTTTCGAAGCGGCTTCATGTATTGGACGAAAGGTTCTGCATCTTTAAGTGTATTTCCGTGATCGTACACGTAGTAAGCGGCAACGACTGGATACGAGAGCTGAAGATCGACATAGGTGGCGTATTATGGGAGAAATGGAAGCAAACTAGCTGGTGATATATTTCATGGACAAACTATTTATCAGTTCACGGCTCCGTCCAGTTCCAGTTATAAATAAAATGCACACGTAATAATTCAGTGAAAGATTGTTTCATCGTATCTTGAACATTGTCTGTTCTCAAAATACGCACATTTCCACTACAATTTTGCTGGAAAGATGTAGCTGTGAAATTGTAACAGATTTTTTTTAACGACAGCTGCCGATTTTATGGAACACACATATCGCAGAGCATAGAATTTATTCGTCCTCACCTATCGAGAGGAGCCACGTGCTCGAAGTAGGTCATCACAAGTTGAGTCCTACCCGCGGCCAAGTCATAACCAGCTTAGCGTGAATCAAGAACAATTTACGCTCTGTCACGACTATAAACTTTTAAATTAACATTTCATTGAATAAGCGTTGATTATTTTACTATCTCATAATCAGGCATAGGTGCTGATGGGGGTCATTTCTTTGAGCGGTAAGGTGTTCAGCATTGAATTATACTTGACCAGAATGCTGTACAGAATGCCATGGGCATTTCCGTTAATACCAACGCAGAGACTTTCGGGTCTTACCTAGAGACAAGCCATACAAGTGCACACTAAACAAATAGACAGCCTGTTCACCTGTGCGGGACCTCCCTAACGTAGTAATTGTGCGGACGCACGCTCGCTAAACACACGTGGCAATCGAAGGCGATTAAATTTCAATCAAATTCCGCGGCGGGTGAAAGGTCCGCCCTGAGGCCGCCCGTTCGCGGAATTCCACTTGCTCCGGCGTTGTCAAGGCGACTTACACTTACTCACCTGGCATTCGGATCGGTGCTCTAAAACGTTACATTCCACACGCGGTCTGTATCATTTGGGTAATGGTCAAATTAAACTCAAACCCACCCCGAGACTGCGACTGATTATTACTAAAACGTCGCAATCAACGCTCCTTTTATCGTTACACTTAGACACCGTGGAAATTTAAATAATATTTAATAGGGAAAATGTAAGTAATATTGCTACATGCTGCTATAAGTTGTTATATACATATTTTCTGTAGGCGTGTTTTTGTTTCTAACATATTTACATATAGATGTATGAACCGCTGAGGAAAAAATTTTACGGCGAATTCTAAGTTTTTAATTTTTGTAACTGCCTCGTTGGTCGTATTCGTTGCAAGTGCGACTGCCAATCGGGACGTTCTGGGTTCAATTTTCGGGTCGGGCACTACTATTTTTTTCTGATTTAGATTTTCTAGTAGTGGTTCGGAGTCTGGATATGTGCCCGGTGTATGGCAATAGGCTCACCACCTATTGTATAGCGGGACGTAAACGTAACTGGTGAAACGTGGGTGTGTACTACACTATGTACCTACCTCTTCGGGGATTACAAACGTGATATTACGTTTTTTATGCACATTAGAAACGCAAATGTCGCTCGCAGGTGGACAAGGACGCGGCCGGTGCATTTTTGTTTTCATTACTACGTAATATAAAAAGTTTGTCTCGAACATTGTCAGAGAAAATGCCGCCAATAGCAGTGCCGAATGGTACGGTTGTGGTTCAATCCAAAAAACGCTTGATATAGTCGCCCACAGCTTACGTTTGTTAAAATATCGCCTGATGATAGGCGAGATGTAGCATACGACGTAGCTCGCTTATCTAGAAAGTACTTATTCACAATACTTTCAAGATATACGAATCGAGAAAAACTGACTATTCGCGATTGTCATCGAAAATAGTTCGTACAATGCGTTAGTAGCCGGCCGCGCGCACTGCGCCGCGCTGTAGATGGCAAGTTGCACTCAAAGTAAAAAATATTATTAGACAACGCGGCCGCTCGCAGATCGAGGTCGGCCGGCTCTGCTCTAGACGTCTACGCCGCCTTTGTTGCCTGGCTTTCGGCTCTGCGCTTGTGTGTAGTACGATAAAAAGGCAAGTGGGCCGACGCGACGTGCAATGTAAAGGTCTATTTTTAGACTACCGAGATGCTGGTCAGCGAACGCCGTCCATAGATTACTTTTCGTTGCAAAAAGCAATGACCGGCGAATTCTTTGCTATTTTATCATACCATGAAATGTCTCTTCATTACGACCGAACGCTGACTCCATGTTCATTAAACAACTATTTTCTCCATAGAACCGTGCAGACCCCCGTAAGGGAACTGGCGAATGGTACACTAGTAATAAATATAGGAAACTACTATGGAGATATATTTTTTATCTCACATTGCTCTAGGACCATTTGTTTACAAGAACCACATGCTAATACGGCTCTTGTGACAAGCCCAAAGGAGGCCGCCCACGGCGAGTTTTGCAGCCATTCGGTAGCGTAAAAGTCGCAAAACGATTGCGACACAGTCGCCTTGGCTCACGTAGGTTAGTGTCGGCACTGTTGCGATAAAGCACGCGCCCAATACCCGCTGTCGCCCGAAACTGGTGGTGTTAATTTATGAGGCTTTTATATGACGTGGTTAATGAGCACGCATTGCAAGCTTTCATGCTAAACGGTTAGCAGGTGCCGGTGTCGTGTGCGGGTTGGTTGCAATGGTCTCCCACTAACTACAACTACAAGGCGCGCGGCGACATATCCAGTAACGTACTATGTAACGTGGTAATATATCAACTATGCAAGTCGCCGGCGACATATGCACAGATCATTTTAATAACAAAAATCATAAACATGTGCCCCCGAACATTACCCACTGTATCTTACGTAACACGAACTACATACCGTTTTGACGTGTTTGTCTAAACGACGGGCTTCAATACGACCTTACTTCAAAGAATTTTATAAGCGTTGTTGTCGTTCGGTTCAAAGGCGTTCATTTGTCAACATTAGATACAGTTATCGAAATTACCCACATCGCGAGAGTATACGTTTATAAAAACACAAACATCATGAATCATCTTAGTGTTATGTTACAATTCACAAAGCACCGCCTGATCCCTAAGAAGGGAAAGCCCGTGCGACGATATTCCTACAGCTGATAATATACATCTTAAATGTATATACATTTTTATACATGTTGACTGGCCCGTTGGTGCAGTGGTCAGAGAACCTGACTGTTCCGCCGGGGGACGTGGGTTCGACTCCCACCCAGAATAAATATTTGCATGATGAGCACAAGTATCCGTTCTGTGTCTGGGTGTAAAAAAATAATAAAAAAATCTATTTAAACACTCATTTGTATTATGTAAATTATGAATATAATATAATAATAATATAATATATTTACATAATTTACATAATATTTTACGTAATTCTGACGTAAGGAAGATGCTTTGTATGAAAGAGGTAATTGGTGTAAAAATGAGAAAGGGCATGCTCCGTTGGTTCGTACATGTTGAGAGAATGGCTGACGAGAGAATGACGAAGCAGATATACAATGCGAATGTTGATGGACGCAGGTGCCGAGGGAGGCCAAGACTCACCAATCTTGATCAAACAGGCCAGATCAGTATCAGTCAGTACTGATGGGGGAGTCACAAGTCTCCGAAACCGGTGCGCATGTATGAAGAGAATGATGAATGTGGAGGAGGCGCGGCAGGGTTTGTAAAGATATAGCTATTTGGCACTCGGTGCTCTCTGCCTACCCCGCAAGGGACCTGGCGTGAGGATATGTATGTATGTACAATCTATTTTTCTATATAATCGTTACTAAATAAACCATCATTATAAATAAGGTACTGATCGACGGGAGATGCAGAAGGAGCCGAAACCGACTTAGATGTAGACGCAGCGCGTCAGGTCTGTAAGGATAAAGATATTTAGCGCTCGGTACCCACTGCCTACACCCTAAAATAACCAGCTGGATGATACAGTTATAATAACAATATATTTATCTCTTCAAAAATAGCAAGTTCAAATCCAGTAGAGCAGTTGAAGAATATTACCTCGTGCCATGAATTATTATTTAAAGAATTGTCCAAAGCGCAGCAGCGAGCGGCGCGCGCGCTTCCTGTGGCGGACTTGCTTATAGCAAACATCTAGTCACATCACTCATATAGCAATTACTCTCACTTTAGCTCGTACATATTACACTGTCATTATTAATACATTTCAGATGACTTGCGCTCACCGTCGCCTAGATTCGCTTGCACCTCCACAAACGAATACTTATATGACGAACGAAACGAATAATAGATCATATATAGGTACATAAAACTACAGCTAATCACAATTAGTACAGACAAGTATGAGGTACATTTCAATAAACTCTGAAAGAAATCCCAGCGGACAGGTGATACGGAATAAGCACTCTTTCCCTTGACAACTACAACTCGGAGAGATTGTCGAGACTGCATCAATTAATTTCCCTGAGGCATATTGCATAAAAGTGAAGAGCGTTTTTAAAATAAAAACTATAATATTTACATGCGATACATTTGAATGGTGAAATCTAAAGAACGAAGCACAATGCCATCGAGAGGACTGAATCCAGATATTTTATAACTAATAGTGCTTGAGATGAAAACACATCTGTAAGAAATAAAGAATAATGTCTAAAGGAAATATTTCATGGTAAACTTAATAAATCGGCATTATCTTCAAGACATTTTAAATTAAATTGTGAATGTAATAAGGGTTGTTTTGCGAAAACACTCCCTGATACAAACAAGAAAATGGCCATTTATACAATTCAGAAATAGGGGGCTTTTGGTCATGGTCTTTAAATAATACATTGTAAATGGCAAAGATCAAAGAGTGTGCATTGTTAGTTACCCCTCACGAGCCCTGAGTGACCTTCATCGAGTCAATAATATGAATGTTCATAATGCAGCGTCCCAAGTTAAGGGCAAGGACAGAGGCCAAGAAACATATATTGTAAATCACACATAATGCCTAATTCCAGCAGTGGAAACGTAAAGGCATGAATCATGCAAATTCAAAGACTATAGACGACTACAAAAATTACTCTTTACATATTAATAAATAGATCTTAATATAATAATACATGCTAATATATATATAGGAATATGTCTTAAATAGGCTTGTTTTCTTTATGCCCAGTAATATAAACTGGTAATACATACGACAAGAGATCCAAAGTGATCTTCTATAGGTCTAATGCTACGAAACAGTACTCTATAAAAATAAATATAAACAAGCTGATTGTGCAGATTGAATAAAGACAGGTAAGCACACAGCAACCCGTGATTGACCCACACCTGCAGAGCTATGTGGGACGGTGTGCGGGCCACCTGATGATTCACATTTAACACATACCTACTGCATTACCTAAGACTATATTTGCCTTACCTATTATGTGCTATTCACATTATTCATAGTACAATACACTATGCCACACAACACAACACACATTTCTACAGATTATTTATTTGAGATATGGTTAATTTACAAGGCTACATACATGTATAAGGGTCTTGGTGTTCTACATATATCTACATTGTAAGGGTCTTGGCGTGATGATTAAATGACAATTATGTCCTCAATAGAAGGCTTTATTATTTAATATGTAAAAATCTAGCATCACAATGTTAGTGATCAGACTTCTTCGAAAAAACTTGATCAATTTTTATGGATTTTTTTTTGTGTATATTTAGTATGTCTGAGAAGAGCACATAGGATATTTTTATATCCTCAAGTGATAATGGGAGCCAGAAAAAAAAAACCATTTTTTTGATGGATTTTTCTCTTTCTTTTTTCTTATTAGGCATCAAGAAATACCAATAACCTCGAATTTTTACCTTCCATTTTTCATCACCATTTTAGTATAATTGTCCATCGTTCGTTTTTCAAACATTAATACATTCAAACATAGTCACAACACATTTTTTATTTAATAATCAAAAGAAAAAAGATGTAACTTCACTCCTGTAATCCCCGAAGAGGTAGGCAGAGGAATGCAGAACACTCCCACGTTTCACCAGTTAAAATTCTACAGAAACCAAAAGAAATTGTTCAGAAATATTTTCTATGACAGAACAATGTTCACTGTGTCAGCTAATTATTAACAGTCATATTAATTTTGGTCTACAAACATAATTAAATATTTGGTTTAGTGACCAGACAGACACATAACTGCTTTATCTCCACATGTAATTGCAACACGCACTCTCTACATGGCAGATTGCACAGATGATGTAAACACTGCTGATAAAACTAATTGACCTAAACAAATTTCATGCCATTGAAATACAAATGTATTTCAATGGCAATGTCTAGTTGGTTGCAAGTGTGACTGACGATCGGGAGGTCCCGGGTTCGATTCCCGGGTCGAACACTACAAAAAAAAATTCTAATTTAAATTTTCTAGTAGTGGTTCGGAGTCTGGATATGTGCCCGATGCATGGCGATAGGCTCACCACCTAT
>DWTO01001206.1:0-16985 GCA_018244755.1 Jemadia pseudognetus
TGTTACTTTTTAGGGCATATTATTTTGTTTTGCAACAGTTTTTTTTTGAAGTCGGTTTTTTGTTTTGTTAAAATTTTGGATAGTAAAGACTACTGTTGATAACAAAGAACTCTACAGCTAATATGTGGTTCGAAGCTGATACAAATTACCAATCGGACCTCGATGCATTTTTATCAAATTCTGTTTTCTTTTTTCGTGTATTGTACCTACATAGATTAGTGAACATACGTACATTTAAAAGTTTTTTTGGTGATAATAATGATGATGATAATGATTGCTTTACTAATTTTATTCAAATTTGCTGAAACCCTAGAAAGCAGGCTCTATATAGAGTATGCCTTTTTGTCAATTGTAAAGCTAGCGATTAATAAAAATCATAAAAAATATACGGAAGACATTCAGATTTACATGATTATGAAGTCATGGGTAATAAATAATAATCAATAAATATTTAATTTATCGGAGACGCAAACACGCGACAATGTTACGTAATTAATGTGTAAAGGGTATCAAAATCGAGTTCGTAACATCGATGTTAGGACCGTTCCAATGCAAACATATAATTATTCGGATATATATACGTACGAGCACACATAACGTGATCGTGTTTTACTGTCCTTTAAAATATGTTGGTTCACGTGTCAGTGCACGTGAGAGGTCACGTGAAGAGTTTTATGTCGATGATGTTCGTCAGCTGCCCGTTCTACTGGTCACTCGCTCTTTATTAATGTTAATCTATTTAACTTATTTTACTCGCTTCTATGCAAATTGTATGGATACGACAGCTGTTGGAGAACAGTCCGTATTAAGTAACTCCAATATCCGTTTATGATTGGAACTTTTATATTTTATTAATTTACTATCCTGTGGTGGTGATAATGGTTGTTTATTGTTCGGTGTAATTAGTTATTATAATAAGCATATTTAATGGACACAAGTGGACTGCGCCAGCAGTCGGGTGACGGCATCCATTTTCAAAGATAGAGAAGTTGCAGAACCACCATAGATTACGCTCTGGATATCCGCGAGCCAAGAAACGTGACGTTATTATGATGTCATACTTTAATTACAATTAAAGCCTTTGCGTGAGGAAAATCATATAGGTACTTATACGGTACTGCGCACCGAGGTGGAATGACCTTTGTATCGGGTAAAGATGATTCCTTACGATGATGCCCTTAAGTACCCAATAACAACAGCAAAATTTAATGAAAATTATGTGAATTAGTAAGTAAGCAAAATCAGCCCGTAGGTAGTAATTTATGAGTTATTAGAGGTAGGTATCTCGACGCAATCCGATTTTCCATGACTACTAAATTAAGGAAGTCGAACTACTATATTATTTAATGCTTAATACGACACTGCAGCAGATTAAAGTTCACGCCAGTTAAGTGAAAATGTATGGATTGTGTTATGTAGGCGGTACCTACTGGCCCGCGGCGGGCTACTGAGCACGAGCCGCGCCTCGAGGCACTGCTAATCTTAACGATTACCAAATTAACAACTTGGAAATAAATCGATTAAGTGGATAAAACTTTTAAGACTTATCACTAATTAATAATTTTATAGGCGATGTATTTTTTAAACGGCTCGTAAATGAATCGGAGAACTTAATTGACCTAATAGAACATATTATCTAGCTGACATGTTTGCTGACATTTAACTGATTCTTAAGTCTAGTACTGGCGCAAACAGAAATTAGAAAAAAACAATTTAAACAATGTACCTATAGAGTAATCATAAATATGTATTGTGAGATTTTACTCACACTTCCGGCAGACAGACGTACAGTTAAAGTGTGAACAGCAGATGTGGGAGTGAAAACAAGAAAAGATTCAGTCATTAACCGTGATAATGGAGGCTAATAAATTATTTGTATGTTGTATAATTTTAATTCCAAGTACGACTACTAGGAAACATACATTTAACGAATAAGATGAGAGAGATCTGTAGATAATATCAACAAAGGGCGCAATTATTGTGTTAAGTGAATATCTGGGTGTACCTATAAGAAACAAATGTACGGTAACATTGGCTACTCGTAAACGGAGTGCCGACGGCGTTCCACCGCGGCTCACCGACTTCGTTATTTCTCTACGTACTGAACATCACTAAAACAATGTAATAAGACAATAGTTAACGTTTATAAGTTTAAAACATATGTGAAAAGTTTAAATGGCCGTAATAAACTAAAAAGATACAGAGGTTTTTTTATATATAATGTATGGAAACATACTATGATATCATATAAGTATGGAGACATTATTTAACTTCGAAAAACTTTCATAGAACAATAAATCTATTGCATTATCCTGTCAAATATATGAAAATACTGGAAAAGAAATACTCATTGATATTATAAGAGTATATCGCTTGTAGATTATAATAGAAATTTATGTAAATTACCTATAAATTTACTAGCATTGATGGCATGGTACACAACGAATATTATTAGTTTTAGCATTGTACAATTTTTTAATTATATTTCATTTCTTGCACACCACAATTTTTAATGATATATTAGGAATGTATCTCAAGCATATAAACATATTAAACTGATAAAAGGTATGCTCCGGTTAATAAATACAACTCGTTCTCAGCCGTCACCCAGCAGACAAAAGCGGATATTTATAAATGATGATTGTCATTTAGATCAAAGGGGATAATTTAAACAGATTGATTTGTTACGTAAACCAATAGCGAATAAATTCTGCTACTGACTACCAGACATGCGGTGTCGCGTTACACTTGGAACGTGTTTATAAAAATATCAGTTTCACGGAAGGCGCGGAACATCGCTCCGTCGGCTCCCTCTGCTCTGTGTATGTAGGTACATATGCATGCGAGCAGTTCAGATTGCACCCAAGCAAATCTGCGCTTTGGCTCGAACGTGTTTTTCAATATTTAAATTCTCTAGGTGGCATTCCGAAACAGATACACCTTTAATGTAGATGTTCTATGCATCAAAAATGCTTGAGAGAATCATTAGAAAAATTAAAAATAGCTGATGTAGACAGTACAAAGAGAAGTATTTGGTGCAGAATGATATAACTAACAACCTTTTTTTTGGTCTATAAATTTTTTTATGTAAATCATGCTAACTAGAGCACAAGGAAGACAATTTTAGCTAATTCATATGTGCATTTCGTATTTAAAAATATACAACCTACAGGTGTAAATATCACGATTTAAAAAAGCGTTAGTAGGTATAGTTAGCATCATAATATGAATAATTTGCCGCAGTAAATCATAAAAGATATAAAAGTCGCTTTCAACATACATCTGTATTTTAAAATAGGTTAACAATTCCCAACAAAGTACTGATTGCTCGGATTTGAATACGAATTAAATATTTATAGATTGAATGTAATAAACAAATAAATTTTACTTTTTTATTTTGGCCTATTGACGATCTGTTAATTAAATATGTATTTTAATTAGAACGAGCTTCCTCTTGGATATTGCATCATACAACCTTCGTGGCAAATTTATAGTCCCTAATAAAACAATTCTTCAAACTTGCCACAAAAAGATCTGTTCTATTGATGCGCCTGTATGAGATAATAGCGGACGGGGCCCGGGACAAAAGTCCCAACGCAACAGTAGAAGTGATTGTTAAAGAAAAAAAACAGATGGCTATACCCTCCGACGACATCGTTTATCGGATTCTTGGACTCTTCCTTTAAAATCGATATTAAATCTTTGAGTACCAATACCTTACCTACAACAATGGTCTAGCGTGTGAAAGAGACAGCCGGCCAAGGAAGCGAGTCAGTGGAACGGGACATTTTAATTTATGGCGTATTTTTTTTGACTCGGACCCGCACAATACCGATGAATCTTTCGAATTGAATAATAGAGTTCTGACTCCAACGACTTAGTTTATAGTTTATACCGAGAAACAGACTTCACAAGTCGACAGTGGACCTTACGTTCGGCTACGTTGTTTGGGCTCGTCTCAAAGGTTTTGGCTAACAGAGTTCGTCACATTGTGGCTATCCGGTTGTTGTTGAGGCGTGTGTAAAGTTTGCATCGACATATATAGTCTAGCATGGCACAAGCGTCGCAGAACAGCCGCGGGGGGCTAGTTAATTATGAACTAATGAGTATCGAATTGTTTTGGCAGATCGACATGCGCTCGCTTGAATGGATTCGATGTCTTATTACACTACTGCCGTAATAGGACGTGAAGTGCTTATCCTTGACACAGAAATATGATGAAACCGTCACTAATCAGTTAGTACATTTATATACGTACATGTGTGAATAGGATAATTAATACAATTTTAAAAGCTTATTGGACTGAAAGTATTAATACTGCAAAATGTAATTTAATGAGCAATTGCCATGTTTACAGTTCTCCTTACCTGTGTGTGTTCTCTTGTGTATTTTCAGATTTTCTGATCTAGCGAAGACCTTGCCACAGCCTGGAAAGGGGCACGGGAAAGGTTTTTCACCGGTATGCACCCGAATGTGATTCACTAGTTTGTATTTCGCCTTAAACGGACGGCCATTTCGCGAGCAACCCTGCCAGAAACAGGCGTGGGTGGTGCACTCCGGTCCGCCGACGTGCTCCACGGTGAGGTGCGTCACGATCTCGTGCATGCTGGAGAACAGCTTGTTGCACAGCTTTCTTGGCGGCGGCTGCTCAGGGTCGAGCCACTGGCAGCGCATGTCGCGGCGCGGCGGCGCGCGCACGTAGCGCAAGAACGCGTGCGGCGCGTGCGCGTGCGCGTGGGGGACGAGGGGGGGCGCGCCGCCCTGGTAGTGCACGTCGCCACGCCACTCCCAGCTTTGCTCGAGCGGCTGTTGCGGGAAAAGCTCACCGCAACCGCCGTACTCGCGCAGATATCCCGGTTGGTAGGAGTGCAGGGGATAAGGTTGGTAGTGGGGAGGATGGTGCGGCGGCGGAGGATGCGGCGCAGCAGCGCGATGCTGCGGCCCGACCGCGCACGCCGGCTGCGGGGACATTTTCAGGCCGTAGGAGGCGAGATGCGCGTGGTTGGTCTCGAGGAACGCATTCATGGCGGGGGTGGCCGAGACCGGCGCATAGCCCCATTCGCCCGCCACCATCCACGCGGCGGGACCGCCCCGCTCCCGCTCCGTCGATGCCGTAAATCTGTTTCCTGCTGATTTTCTTTACGTTCTTCGTGGATGCCGTGTTCTTACGATCATCCTTTTATTCTTCTATCTAACAACCTGCAAATGGAAACTAAAATTAGATTATAATTATATCGATTAATATAAAAAACATCATTTTAGCACCGATCTCTCATAAAAAAAAACTATACGGAATAATCGTAACCTGCCGGGACAAATTCAAAACCATTTTTCAATATAATAACATGCATTCAGGCACCCATGACCGGCATCGAACGTTTATTTACAATAAAAAAAATGTGAGGCAGTCACTTTTGGACATTAAATTAAACTGTGGGTAAATTTATAGGACAGTTTTATACGCCTGAGACAAAAATTCCGATTGTGTTCGTGTATATTTAATATTGGTTTATTTGTTAGGCAGGCTGCAGTCTCTTTTATGACAGTGGTTTAGCATCGATCGTTTATTAAAATAGTTACGTTAATGACAAAACCAGTTCATTATACATCAACGACCGCTTTATTTGAGAGAATTATTTTTAATTAGCAACTTGAATCTGTTTCACTCACGCATCTTATCAACGTATTTAGTGTTAGTGGGTATTCGTGTACATTAAGAATGTAGAATTCATATTTCTCTATTTAAGTACGTATTGTGTGAATTTTAGAATTGTGGTATAATATTTTGGACAACTCGCACTCATGCTGTTTATTTGTAAAAGAGTAGGAAAAAAGTTACATCATCGTGTACATACGCAGGCACGTGACATAACGAAAGGCTATAATTATTGTCGCGTTCGTGACCTGTGCTTAGCACAAATTAAAATCTAGAAATAGGTGCTATGTAATGGACCATGATCGATATTTTATTTCAATAGTCACTTATAATAATACTTTTTAGGCTTTTTGATCATTATAAGATAACATACATACATTTAATAGTTATTGTCTGTGGCAAGTTTTTGAAAATAATTAAAATATTATAATGATTTTCAAAAACTATGACTTTATATCCATCACAACTAAGATACATATAACAAAGTTAATATTGATTTCATTATTTAACCTACAACTTATTACAAATAAAGCATTAATACCTACTCATTTAATGCTTGTAATATTATATTCTAATTATGTTTTTTTATAATGGGAGTTACACATTTAACACAAGGACAGATTGACTCCAGTTATTAAACTATGGTAATTGTCATTGGTATGGGCTTTTCAGATTGACTGAAAGTCTAAATACTTATATACAACAGTTCTGGTAACAGTTAAAAGCTCCTAGTAAAATTTCATGAAATGAGTAACGTAGTATATATTAAGTAACAAATAAATGAATTAATTACGTAATTTTGGTACACTGACATCATAGCTATCACTCATCAACTTTTCCGCAGTTATCGTATCCAGTTAAGAATATCTACGACAGTTAACATGAAATTGTTCTCTAATATGAGCTATATTTTGTACCATTCATACAAAGATTAGGAATTATTTTATAATTGCACTTTCAAATATTTCAAGTATTTATTCATATAGGTAGGGACCTACTTATACTCATAGTTCTCAAATTCTAATCAACGATTAATATTAAAATATCTAATGACATATATTAGGTACAGGCAATAAACTAACATAGATCAGCACTTAATTTACACAAAAGTTTGACAAGTGTTAACACTAAACATCTTTAAGAGTAAAGTAAAGCTTTCTATAAATATTATTTCTCAAAAATGCCGTACTTATACGTAATTCGATACAATATCATATGCTGAAGAATACGCAGCAAAAAATAGCCACACATAATGAACTAAATGACTAATTAATGACAGTGAGCAGAGATTTTTTATAGCTATAAATAAAGTGGACTCATAAATACCGTTTCCGTTTATGGGTGTACAAGTGTTCAGAGCCACGGATGTGTTTGCGATGTACTGCACACGAAGGTACTCGTAAATAGAGATAAAAAGTGGCGCCTAATTGGAAGATAATTAAAAATTCCGGTGTATGTTTATAGTTGAAGCCTGTTTTTTGTGGGCGTACCACCATAATCGCATTATATACAAATAATACTGTTTATGTATTGTTCGGAGCACTTCATCGTTTCACGTGGTAGACAGCACAAAGTGAGGCTCTACCTGCGCCCGTTAAACAATGTCATTCTTCAGATATCCATCTAATCTTTACATTATCTGCCGCCCCCCGCGGCGCGGCCGCTTCATCACAAAGCAACGGGTTGACAGATCTCCGCAGACAGGCATCAGCCAATAGGATTACTAAAAATCTGACGTTTTGTAACGATTGATAATGATTTTCAAAGCATTTTGCTCCTTAAATCCTCTTAGACGTAGCCCTTTACGAGATTACAACTGTGAAAATCAGTTGGGAGAATTTGCAGCTGTCAAAAAAAGGAATTCATAGTTTCAAGGAATTACTTTTAATCACGTTAGTCACATTATGCCGTCTTTGTGACCAAGCCGAGTTAATCAGAGCTGAAAATAATTAAGACAGCCGGTTGAGTTTTGCATCTTATATTTAAAATTCCTTACCACTTTTTATTAAAGCTGTATAATGTTCAGTACCTAATCTTGTCTTTTTACAGCGTTTTTTAACGAAAGTTATTGTTGGTACACCTTTTTAAAAAACCAATACGTAGGTAGGTACGTACCTACACAATATTTGTGATTTGCACATTAGTATTAATTAGTAATTTGAATTACACAGGCCATGGCAGAATCTTAGCTTTATTCATATAACGTACAAGTAAAAACATTACGCATTTTTAACACTGACTGGTGTTACAGGAGACTGTAACAATTAATATAATCATCATCAAGCTATTGCAGTAACCTGCTGGACATAGGGCTCTCTTGAGGGATTATGCCCATAATACTAGGCGGACCGCATCATTCAAATAAACTATTCATAAACTTTAACTACCTTTAATTTATTTATAAATTATAACCTCTGTATCGTTTTACGATTTGTTTTAACTCAAATTCACCAAAATCGTTTGCAATACGTTTATCGCAGTTCTTTTTGTAGGTACTACATATAATTAAACTCATTAGCACACTGAGTTCGGTGACATGTTACACAGTAAAGCTTTGAGTGCGCGAGCAACGCAGTCCGGGACATGCCGACGGCTTTGATTTCATACTTCGTTTTCCGTTCTGAACATTTATTATAATATGATTATTTCATTAATACATTTAATACTATTAAAGGAAGATTCATTCATGGTATTATGATGATAATTAAAAGTAAGAGCCATCATCCGATTTTTGCAGTCCACTGCTGGACAAAGACATTTCCTGGAGAGTTTTGTCCATAACCCTTCCTCCGGATATGCGGGTTGGAGAATGTTAATAGTATTCTTAACTATTATTGGAAGCCCGCTTTCTTTTTTATTTATCATAAAGTTAGACAAGCTTGTACTATTGTTAAATACGAGTACGTCATAAAGTTGGAATATTGTAATAAAATATATATATTTTTATTATTAACTTATAAATATAGATAATATAACAGAGTAATAGATAAGAATAGGGATACATAAGATATTGGGAAGAGTGTACATAATACAAAAAATTAAATAGCTTTGCGAGCACGGCTTTGTCTGATAAAGCTCGAAAAGAGTATCATTATTAACTTCTAACAATACGAGTACCATTTACAAATAAATAAATAAATGAATATATGACTACATAAATTCAATTATACGTGTGTTATGTTACTGGAATATTTATTTTAACATTAATACTTCTGTAATATAATTTAATGTGAACTTATTAATATTGTAACTGTAGTTATTAAGTTAACTAGTGAAACGTGAGTGTTCTAGGTACACTTCTCTGCGTGCTTCTTCGGAGACCACAGCCGCGATGTTACGTTTTTTTAATAATATTGCAGGTTCCTATTAATATTAATAAAATTTGGTCATATATTCTTATTTTTAATATTCATTGGTAATAGTTATTAAGCACTTTAATACATTCGATGAAATTTTTATTGTCCTAAGCTTTTTAATGTTCAACTAACGTAACTTTCAATAATACAAATAAAATATTAATGTATAATTCTATGATAACTTTAAGTTAATATCACTTATATTTTATTGTTATAAACGTATTTTCTTCTTGATTGCTACTATGTTGTTTCACCGCTCCAGAAGTATTCGACGTGTTTCGGCACTCGAGTGTTGGCATTAGTATTTCAGAATTTAGTAATAATTATCATTTACCTATAACATCATTAGCGCATGAACCACTTCGTGTGATTGCACGTCGCGTCTCAAAATTAACCAATATTATTAATAGCCCGGTGTTCGGCCCGATTTTTTTTCAGTAATAAATACCGTTTTCATTTGTTATTAACATCTCATTTATTAACAGGTCACAACTCTTTCTTTAAATGCTAAGTTGACGGAGAAATGTAGTACACTCTCACGTTTCACCAGTTACATTTACGTTGCACTGTATAATAGTGGGTGACACACCGATCACAAATCTGACTCTGAGCTACTAGGTACTAAGAATTTCAAGTGAGAAAAACCCAGTAGCAGCCGATCTGGGAAATAAATCCGGGAAGTATCGCTCAGCAGTCATCCTTGGAACAGTTCAACCAACGAGACAGTAATAATTATAATTGGTTTACAACCACAGGCCAAATAATGATTGCTTTACGGAAATACAACATTACATTACACTATAATGTAGGTATATGAATCAATATCCAATATCTGCAACAAGGAGGGCCGCGTGGGGCAATGAAAACGTTTGTTCTTTCTACTAACGTAGAGATATGTAGGTACACCATACTAAAAACAGTTTAATTTGTATTATTCAGTACATTTTTTTCTATTTAAATTCAGTATGTGAACTTGAAAAGCTATCTGAATCCTATCGCTGTCTGAATTTTATCGATCATGTTATATCAGTTATAGAGAATATTATTAATAGGTTTCCATTGCGGCACTTAATTAAGGAAATGTTCTGATATTAGGTAGGAATATTATGTTTAGAAATAAACATCTTTAACATAACTTAAGCGTCATAAGGCTTACCCAATGAATAAAACAAATTTTCAGCTGTTATAAGTGTTCAGTTCAATATTGTGATTTAGTTAATACCTACTGTTACAATTAAAGATATTGGTACCAAATCCTTTAAAAGGTTAAAAGCTACACTTACCTATTTCTCGAGAATAATCCAGATAGTTTCAAGCTGTACGAACGAATAGAAAACACAACAATATGAGTTTTAAGACACAGATTAAAATGAACACTTCACTTATAGTATAATTTTCGTGAACGGAAAATCTGTATGGTCATGACAACACAGCGGTCATCAGTATCACAGAGATGGGGGCATCGTTATAAGGATGTGGTGTCGCAGCCGGTGCGGTGGCTTAGCGCGCGTTTCCCTGGCAACATCGGATTTTCGATCGAATTATCACGCGACGATTTTTTCTCGAAACGCAGATAGAGTTCGCGACGTGTGTCCACCGACTCCGCTGAGGTTCTCAGCATGACTGCGGGCTCCCGCGACGCCGCCCCTCGCCATAGCCGACATACTGCTTCTTAGAAAATATTTTGTAAACGAGCCCGGCCGAAGGCGCGAACGCAGCCCTGCGAGCCGAGAGAAGGGCGGGTCGCCGCAAACTTTTTCGCCCAATGATACCGAGCGCGCAGCAGAACTAATTTTACACATCCGTCTCTTTCTCGCACCCGTGGTTTCCTAAGCATTAGACAGAGGCTATGATAGAGCGCGTTATGATGTACACACAAGAAATTTCTTTGTGTTGGTGTCGTAAAACGTTTGCTTTATCAGATTTACGTTGAAAGCTCGCTGTAAGCTCACGAGGGCATGGGATGTGGTTTTCTTTTCTTACATAAGGACCACCTCTAATGTAAGACAAGGACAAAGGTCTCGGGAAATGTTTGAACTAATGTGTTTTCCTGTGGGAAGGAAAACACATGTTGACGCTTTTAATTTAATACGCGTCCTGCTGCGTCCTCATGTTGCGCTGTGCGGTCCGTAGCTGTACATTTTCTTCCACTATTTATTAACTGTTGAAGTTATGAAAAGGTATGTTTATGGGGAATATTATTTAATACATTAATCACCTCTATACCCGTATCAGTCATATCGCCTCTAATTATGATATATAGTTTTTAATTATCTTGTATTTAAATTGTGCTGTTTGGTATTATTTTTATGATATAAAATTAATTGTAACTGTCCATTTTAATTTAGATAAATAATTCAAGAGTGAACTAGATTTACTTATAAGACGAAATATATATTAAATTATTTCTTATAAGTATATCTCGAGTTTTTCTTATTTATTTTAATATAGTATTATCAAATAATACTCTATTTTTATATCATACATCGCAATTACTTACATATTATTGTATAATATGTAGTATGGTGGTAGGTACTATAGAGAGAACATACATATTTCCCTTCAAATAAAGTATATGTGTACCAATATGAATCAGAAAATTCCTTGTTATCCCAGGCCTCAGCACATTAAGTACACATACCTGTAATAATTGGTACGTAATCATCATAAAAGCCCTATTCGGCACTTGGCTTTTTTCTTCCATGCTACGTACCTACAATTAACATTCTAGTCGTGCGTCCAGCCGTTGCTCGCCTAAAATAATTGACATAATTAATTTTACAATCCAACTAAGACACGTGTCTGAATAGAAACGAATACCAGCTCGACACTAATATGAAATTGTAGTATGTATGTATTAAGACTTATTAAGTGTTCGTAATCTTAAAGCGGTTTTATACCTACACGTGACACCACTACCGGTAGGTACGATTATTCTCGCAGTAATTGGCCTTTTTAGCAATAATTCAGCAGTTTTCAATGCCCTCATGGATATATTGAGCTGTTAGCGACAGCGATTATGTTTCGGAGTCTCTCTCAGTCTTATTGCTTACCAATTTTATTTTAAAGTTTCGTTGCTCTGTGACTGGCTATCTATGTACATAATATTAATTAAAAATGTTGTACTATATAGTTTCATCATTATTATATTTCTTTATACTTATCAGAAGATAAATAAATACTAATGATGTATGCCCCAACGCTATGCTATGTAGGTGGGCAAATTTTTGGATGTTTTTTGTCGAGATTTTCCTCGCTTCTCGCCTGCATATTTTTCATGAAACAAGTCATTTAACTAGTAATTTATTAGGTAAAAAGTGTCATTCCACGTGTGTTGCGGCGGCACGCCTTCTGCGGCCGCGGCGTGATTGGTCGGAGCGAGCGCGGCGCCACGTGGGGCGGCGCACGCTCCCGCGCACTGATCCTTACAATACAATTTAAAACTAAGACAGTTTATACAAGTTTGTTAATCTACACGAAAAAGGGCTCTATATTAAGGTGGGGTTTTTAAAATTAGCTGTATTCTACATCGAAAAAAGCCAATGAAACTTGCTCATTTACAAATTGAGTTTATAAAGGCAAGTAAAGTAGGTAAACTGCGAGACCTTTATTAAAGCGATTTATCACATAAGCCGTTTTGGAACCGAAATTATCCTTTTTTGTCAGTACCGTCAAGGATTTCTTGATTAAATTAATATATTTTTAGCCGTACCTACCTCCATGCACCAAGCCTTTTGCGCCCGATACCGGTAACGTGATCAGGATTCTGTATAGTTTTTTTGCTCGCATAAATTGCGTTTATTGATTCCCTTGTACAGGACCTGTTTGGTCATTGGTCACGCCATTCTTAAAACGTGAATTTATTTTATACAAGACCTCTAATTATTTTATATAAATAAATTTTGAGTTATGTAATTATTTATACCTACAGAGGTAACACATTTGGTAATAAATATTGGTAAATAAAACTGCATACATTGTCACTCCATATTGATGTATGCATGATTTTTAACGCAGAACATATATTTCGGCACACTTAAATTTATAGAACAACTAAATGAGAAACTTGTAAATTCGTACGAATTTTAAGACTTACAATATTATTACAAATATTTACCTACACATTTTTTTAATAAAAGAGACAAAACGTTAGTTTTTTAAAACACGATATTTTTTCTCGCGGGTCCCTACGTCAACAAACCTCCATCTGTGAATTTATTTCATTAAATTAAATAACGTTATTATTTATCTGGATGTTTTCCGGGAGTGAGCCCAAGCTACAAATTACGTCGGACAATACCTCCGCGGGACACCGGCGTTATTAAGCGCGCTCAACAGATGGCGCGCCAAACCCTTGCGTACTTTGCACAAACAATAGACACTACAAAGTGTAATTCACTCAAATTACACCATTTTATTATATTTGCATTCTATGAGCGTGTTCTGCCAGGTGAGAAGCGAATTACAAAAATCCAGAAAGAGAAGGAGTGGAATAATGTAGAGACGGATATTGTAGAGCATATTATGAATTATCGTCAACTAGTTAAAAATAAAAATTTGTAAGCAACCTTACAGTTATTTTCATGCTTTTCTGGATAAAGTCTTCGATTGCCTCGTTGGTCGTATTGGTTGTTAGCGCTATTGCAGATCGAGAGGTCCTGCAATTGAATGCCGGGTCTGGCATTGTTTGATATTTCTACCTTCTACTATTCTACAATTTACTCATAGCGATAGTGATAGTTTCTAGTCAGAAAAACGTAAAACGATGTTACGTTTACACCTGTATTTCATCACATGGGTAGGGAGAGATGTGTAGTACACTCCCACGTTTCAGCAGTTAGGCACCTGATACAATAGACCATCATGCAATAGACAGTGAGTCTCCTGCTGGGCACAAATGTTGACCGACAACAACACAACCTTCAAAACGAAACACTTAGTTGCTTTAACACATAAGAAATATTTGTAGGGTTCAGCATACCTACATTTTGAAGGAAGAGGTAATCTCTTAATACAACAGCCCATTTCAGGATAAAACATCATGAAATCGTAAGGTGTTTCGGAAACGATGTTCTTATTTTTTAATTTCCATGTTATTTAACAAATAGGTTATTAAAACTTCTATAAAAACTTCGGCTTTTAAAGATTAAACGAAAACGTGCAATGAAGAAAATAGTGCTTTTAAAAACATCAGTAAAAAGTACTTTATACAACTTTAGAGTGTCGGTTCTGAAAACAATTTGGTTTGAAATTTAAAGCAGAAATAAAGCCGTCGCTTTGCTCCACTGAACACAATTTACCGGCTATGACCTGCGATTATACTCGGATCCAGAAAAATTTATTAATAATAATTCTTTCTGCTTTCTAATTTAAACTACAAAATACAAACCTCTCAATATTATTTATTGGATTCTTTAATAATTATCATCATAATAATAAGAGAATAGATCTTTTTGACACTCGATGCTCTCTGGCCACCCTGCGAGGGACCAGGCGTGAATATGTATATGTATTTACTATAATAGAAACGGATAAGATCATGAGAATTTGTCTGAAAATAACGTCAGCTACTTAGATATACCTGTATATGTAGTATAAAGAATAAAAATCAAAAGTCTATTTCCTACAGCCGAAAGTGTATAGTTGCCTCGGAAGTCGAAATAAAATGCTTGTTAGATCCGATATAATACGTCAGTAACAAAGTGGGCCTTTAAATCGACAAAGACAAGACTGAGAGGATGCTGGTCGACCGTGCGAGCAGACTGAAACCCAGTGGGCGACCTAATCTTGAAACTGAAAACGATTTGACTAAACTGTAAGCGACTAGATCTGGACTTCAGCGTTCCAATGCCGGCTTCTTCGATACCGAAATTACAATAGGAATGGCTAAGGGATATCATGGATAGGATATGGAATTGAAGACAGTAGTTCAATATACATTAGTATATGATACTTATGTATATTAAATTATTGACATTGATCATGTTAATACTTCCCCGACGGGTTAAGCAGAGAACATTAGTAAACTCCCTTATTTTATTAGTTATACGTCCCAGAATGGATTAGGAAGTCAGTCTAAATACATAGGTACTACAGTCTACATCGGCAATACAACATGTACCAATCCACACTCCGCGACTGGGAGTTTCAGTTTAAAAAAAAAGACAATAATTCTTTACACGTCATCGTTAATTAAAAATACAATTTACTATATATTTATATTGTGTCAATGCCTCCTAAAAGTTTCTGTTACCGACGAACTGGAGTTTAGTGTCATTGCTAAGAGATTGCCAATGTCATCCCGTTGATGTCTAATACATGCGTCGTAGACATCCCGCTGATACCGCTCTCTGACGTGTCTACGTGCGTTCGACACCGTCGTTCGATGTCGATGCATCGAGTATTTCACGAGCAGGTTGAGATAATCGACATATCTTCAATGTGACATGATTAAAAATAACTCCTGTTTCAAATATTACAATATCACTTAAATTTCCTCGTACAGTTGTCCTTCACTGACGTCGTAGATATAGTTATTTCTAGCGAGACGACTCGGCGAGAGTTCTTGGGTTCGCCCTTCGGATCGGGTATTATAAGGTTTTTCTAAGTTGTATTCCTAATAGAAGCCCGGAGTATAGATTTCAAGACGTATGAATTGCCGGGTGAATCCTACGATTGTAGAGTCCTACGGAGTCATCTACACTCCTCTGCCTACCTCTTCCGGAAAATATAGGCATGATATTATGTTATCGCTTAAGTCGCGTCTGTTGCCGAATTACTCTTTGCATACTATTACTAATTAGCATACAACAGTACACATATCGGGTAGAGAAAGAATACATACTTTGACTACACGTCGTACATCTTAATTCTAAATCGAAAACAAATAAGAAATTGTCTAAAGTATTGCATATTTTACCACATTTTTTTGGGTACTGAAATATATTTATATACTGATCATTATCAGCCTTTCTTAGTCCACTGTTGGATAAAGGCCTCCCCTTAGAGATATATACTGATATATAGAAATATTTAGAGTTAAAAGTAGCGTATTAAAGTACTTTTATTTATACTTTTAATAATACTTTTTTACATCAATTTCGTAAGATAACACATGTACCTATAACGTATCGTTTATAAAAGTAGAGTATGCATAGTACCTATATGAATCTTTGTTATAAAGACTGTAATTCTTCTTTAGTACTGATGGATAACAATGTAGCCGTCAGTTCAAAAGTATCAATTTGGACACGGGTATAATAAACGAAACCGATATTAATACGCAAAGGTTAGTGTGATAAAATACAAATTTTACTTGTCCTTTTGTAGCTTAGTCAAAGGTAGAAGAATAAACGTTGCGACTGCCGTACTAGAATGCAACTAGAACGTAACATTTGAAACCGCCGTTCCGCACTAATCCACAAGTACAAAGGGCGCTCACCTGTTCACCTCTTGCCCTTTTCTCTTACTGTGCACGTAATTAATTCGACTCCGGACCCAGATCCCATGACTATTGATATTTTCTCTATGAGTCCGCCGACATAATCCCGATCTGATCGACTTTTTACCGCGACGATTCAACTGAAATTAGATTTCGATTCGTAACGTTCTCGTTTTGTATGTATGTCTACCTGTATGATTGTAAAAACATCAATTTAACACTTTATTAAAGAAACAGTACAGCACTTTATTACAGTGCATCAAACAATTGGTAAATACTTTAATTCTGTGTACACTACAGAGAACCAAGAGTGAATAAAGTTCTTTGTAAAATAGTTGTACATGATTATATTAGCCTTAAGCACTAAGTTGGTACATTAAAATGTTTACAAAAAATGCAAAAACTTGCAACCGAAGCCAACTAACGTAACCATTAATATTTCGCACCAGATATGGATGCAGAAATTGTGCTTCCATCAGCGAAACCTGGACTGCAAGTTAAGTAACTTGTGATGTACCTAATTTTAATTGAG
>DWTO01001207.1:0-16978 GCA_018244755.1 Jemadia pseudognetus
TCAATTTAACCGCTTATAAACATTGACATTTCGGCTCACAGAAGCAAAATAAAAAATGCAATTTTTAAATTTGGAATACTGAAGTATTTAAATTCCATGTACATATAATCGAGTCGTTTAAACATTTAAGCCACTGGCACAGTTTTTACTCAACGCGTATGCTAACTACTCGTATGTATCATGCAGAACACTTTGATACGCCGTCCGTACGGTAACACCGATGCCATATATAGATGGCAACACTTTTTCTCCCCATATAGATACCGTATCGAGACGTATTACCCGACTCGGTTTCTCTAACAAGAGTTACAAGGGAAAATTACACACGCAAAATTGCCTTTAAAAGATACTCATTGGTAAAATCATTTTTAAAAGGCTTGCAGGTATAAATATAATAATGAATAGAGAATTATGTCAAATCTGTAAATAGAAATGTTGGGCGTTCAGCGCTATATTCTTACCTTGTAAGGATACAATACTAATAATAATATAGTTGATTTTTGAATTATGAACGTGATAATTGCTTATAGCCGAGATGTTTTGGTGGCTCGTAAACAATATATCAACTTATTCTAACCCATCGCTGACACTCCCTGAATAGTAATTGAATGTACTAAGTTAGTTGTGGTGGAAATGGTTCACCAACTATTCTATAGCGGGGCGTAAACGTAACTGGTGCATAGTGGTAGGGTAGTTCACTCATCTGCCTTCCTCTTCATGATAATAAAATGTAGTTTGTAGTGGTTATAAGGATTTGTAATAATTAAAAGTATTGTTAGTAATGTATGGCAAGAGAACTTTCAATACATTTTCTTTGATATACAAGACCTTTCTTATTTAAATAGCATAAATAATACATCAGGTTGCCATTTTTAGGCAAGTTCCATACCTATTCGTGACGTGTAGTAGAGTTGACGTCAACACCAAACTCTGAATATATTTTTAAAAACATATTATTGCATCTAATGAAGCCATTATGTACTCGTATATGTTCTGTATATAAATATTTGTCAATATAAGAAAGTGAGTTCTCAACAGATTAAATAAACGCTATGAACATTTCTTCTCACAAAAAGCGCCAAGATAATGTGGCGAAGGTATTTGCACAGATAAAAAAGACGCCAACTTCTATATCGAGCGCCACAAATAATGGAGAAGAAAGTTGACCCGCAGTTTCCCATACCCTGCTTCCATATTTATGATAAAAGAACACAGAACCGATTAGACGATCTGTCTTAATCGTTGTTTTTTTTCTCTCTATAATTACCGACGTAGAGCTTCCGTGTCGCCAGTTTTTATCGGTTTCATAATAATCGATTCTGTTAATTGTGGTTCGTTGAATACGATTACGTGGGGTCACAACTGATTGTTCATATTAAGGTTAGATAATATTTTCTGTATGATTTTTCTATTACACTTTTATGCTTCATTGTCGTAATTTAATAGAAATATCTAAAATTGTCTGAAAAGTGAAATTATTTATTTATTTGTACATCAAGCGTAGCCTTAATCCGTGTGTAAACAGGCTCATTTAAAAGCGATAAATAAAATTACGTCCCTTTCACGACACGGCTTTGAGTGCGACATCTGCTTAGCGTTCCACTTCTTTAAACTCCCATAAATATTACCCAGTTATCGTTATAAATAACTTACAATTTATAAATTAAAAAAGCTTAAACCGAAATACTACTTTTAAATTTGGCATAATACATGTAATCGAAAGCACCGCAATCATCGAAACAACTGTTATAAAAAAATGTGTCACGCGTTCGCGCCAAATCGTAATTTCACATTTCGAACACCCACATCGCGCCAGGCCTGCCTTCGACTCACACGTATAATTAGGAGAAATGATCATGGATTTTATGCACGACAGGCGTCGAAAGGGTCGGTCGCGTCCTGTAAATATATTAGCGATTTTCTTATAACGCAGTCATAAATATAATCATAAAATTGTGGACCGTACGCTTAATAATAATGCCTTTTAATAGAATGGTCTTTATTAAAAATTATTACCGTGTCGTACATATTTTCGCGGATGGGATATGAATGAGTCAGATTTCATTCATCGCACCGAGTTTACGGGTAATCATTTTAATAGCATAGAATCGTAACTTAATATTGATATTCAATTATTCTTAGAAATTCGACCACACGCAATTTGGTTACGGCCACAAAGTCGATCGATTTATCGATTTAAAACGAAAACTGTTCCAAATTTGAAACCGGCGTGTTCGTGGTCTCTAATTCTGTTTTCCCGCCTATAATTGACAGTACACGATATGCTCTATCTCTTTTCAGCTTTCCGTTATTATATCAGTGTGTCTCGTTCACGTCGCGATGTCACGTGCGGGTGTCAGCGAAGTGACTATTTTGACAATTATGTCATTTGCTTGTCACGGGGTGTCATTTGGTCGACGAGCGATTGCCCTGTAATTTTGTTTGGAATTGTGGAGTCCTCGAGGTCGACGACATTCGTTTTGATATATGGGAACATCTGTGTTGGGCTACGCCACACGAGAACATCCATAGGGAGGTAGACACCTTGATGATAGCGGAACCAAGTGTTATTTGTTTGAAAGTAAAGGATATTTCACTTAAAGGACTGTTTTCTTTATCTAGGAAGTTCAATAGAAATCAACTGGAGTTATCTAAAAATATTCAGTTAAGTAATCCGACATAAAAGAGGAGTTGTTAAATATAGCATGTATTTTAATGTTAAAATACTTTTGCTATGACTCTGATATAAAACTAATGAGCGGAATCTTTTAAATAAATAAAAAATTAACACCACGTACAACAAAGGTCGTAATTACCGCGTTGCAAGATTTAGGCTAATGTGGAACGTCTATTGTGCATGTGAAAGATATTATCATTAATAAAAACAGACGAATTTCTTCAAAGAGCTGACCAAATTTATTTCTTAATTATTCGTACAGATTTTCTTCCACTTGTTTTGATAAAAACGCTTTAACGTTACCAGTAACCTTTTTAAATTTTAACAACTACAAAAATTAACCATGCATTGGTCGTGTCTCTAATCACGCTAATACGTAGGTAACATAACGCCAATAACCATCTAAGAGGAAGGCAGAAGAGTCCACTCCTACTTTTCACCGGTTACGTTTTCGTCGCATCATGGTATAGGTGGTGAGTATGTTGGCAATCACCGCTTACAGATCCAAACTCCGAGCTACTACCAGAAACTTCTAAGAAATTCCAGTTAAAACATCAATTAGTGATCGACCCGGGATTTAAATCCAACCTCGCTATCTCTCGACCAACAAGGCAGTTATACTAGTAACCTTGTTTAACACTGACAACTACGAGTATGAACTAAGCATTCGTTGTAAAATTATTCACTCTAGTAACTTTTACAGTACTTGCAAATACCAGTACTACTACTAATAGGTACTCATTATATAACCAATTTAAATAACATTTTAAATAACGATAACAATGTAAGTAAGCGAAGCGCGCGTCGTGTCTCTTTATTTTGTTGCCGGTATGGTTGGTATTTTAATCTAAGCATTTGCAATTGATCCTTTGTGGGCGCTAACTTGGCTAGCGGCTTGTCGGTAGAGACAAATGAGGCGTTGTGCTGTAATATCGTTGATGCAGATAACAAATAGATACGAGTATGTTGGGGCAAAGTTCAACTCATATTTAATTCAATAGGCTTTGAACGTCTCTATCGAGCAGGTAGACGGGTGTGGTGAATCGTGAAATTCATAGGCGCATGAAACGAGCTCTATACTTAAAGCTTAAAGAGTTGCATCTTCTTAAATAGATAGAGTAAAATGAAAATGTAGTACTTCAAGCTTATAATTTTTTAATAGATAATTTTGTTTATCTTCGTTGATCCATTCGTAATAATATCTTGAAACAATTCACACATGAACCGCCTGGTCTGAAACCAAAGAGAACCTTTTAGAAGGATTTTAAGTAATTGATAAAAATGTGTAGGCACGACAGGTGTGTAAGAATAAAGATATTTGGCATCCTGTGCTCTCTGCCTATCCCGCAAGGAACCTGACGTGAGGATTTGTATGTATGTTTGTATAAAAATGTGTATAGAAAATTTGTAGTTAATAATATCGATGATTTTACACACAGGCTTAAATATTAATCGATGTGAATAGAAGTCACGACCACTAGCTCAGCACTAGCAGTACCGACCACTGAAAGAATAGATCTGTGTACTATTAAGCTGTAAAATGATGAAATAATAATAGCCAGCAAAATATAGAGTTCCAAACAGCTGGAAAGACCAGTTCAACAACAAGCCCGATGACTCTAGCTTCGTGCTGTATTGAAATTAATTGTCACCACTTTAACGTGTTCATTAATAATTAACAGTATTAAACTCTACATTATTAAGAACAAAACCAATAACTACGCCTCTGTCCATCATAAAAAACAGTCATTTTAAAGAAATACGCATATACTCGTTCATACTTTAGAATCTACATACACAGCGTGTCGTCCCCAAACTCTACAATAATCCAGCTTTAACTTAATTCTCTACCTTTCACTTTCTTTGCAAATGTACATTAATAAAAGACTTCAAATAACAAATATTATAAATAAACCGCTAAATAATATATGTCTTTATTATTAAGATATTTGCTGAGACCCTCCCCTAATCCAACAAATTATAACCTTATCTATTCACAGCTGTGCCATGAATATAATTTACATATATTTACATGCAATTTTCGATTATTTAATGTCACGAAACATTAAAACAAATGCGAAATTGCACTATTAATATGTTCAGGCAGACGAGTAGGTAGGATATGCCTAAGTTCAACTCATATTTAATTCAATAGACGCGCTTAACATCTCAATCGCGGCAGACGGATGAGGCCAGTCGTGAAATTCATAGTCACGAGTGGCTTATGGGCGACGTATGAGCTATCGTTTGTAAAAGGTTAAGGTTTTCTGCTACATTACATATATTTATATGTATAGGTATATACATAGGGTCAATAACCTGATATATTCCATACTTTATATAATAATAATACAAATATAATATTTTAGAATAACCTCACGCACGACTGTCTAAGACGTGCTACGTAAATCAATGTATCACAAATTAAATTAAAACTGAGGATATTTTACTTATAACTATAAATTCTTTATACTGATGTAAAAAGCGACGAAATCTGTTAAAGATTAAGTACAAAAAACACTTTTCCCTCTTTCACATAGAATAATTCAAAAAAGTCATTTTTTCATGCATATTATCCTCTATTTGTTTAATTTTAGTTATGAAATAGAAACGTAGATGGAGAAAGGAAAACATTGATTACATTAAGTTTGCTGAACTCTAAACCAATCACAAGGAAAACTAACTCTATATAGAGATCGACTCTATCGTTGGATTCGAGTAATATGAAACGGAACTAACATTATATCTAATTGAAATCAATAATCGACACCAATGAATAATAAATTGGAATGCTTATTGCACTACGCGCTCAACGATCGCAGCATTCGAAATAAAGGTTACTAGTATTATTAATATGCCCAGTCCCGAGGAAGTAAGCACTCTCACTACCGAAGTGTTATCTCTATTTTACAGGTCTGGGTTTCATCTGTTTTATTAATTTTTATTTACATAAACTGTATATATGCACTCTGGTTTCGGTGATGTCACGCTTCTGATATTATTAATAACACGAAACTTGCAGTTCCCCGTAAGGGTGATAAGGGAGCTTAGTACAACCACGTTTCACCAGTTATAAGTCCAATGGAACAGGAGATGAGATTACTGATAGATAATAGTACAAGAACGTTATTGACGTTTTCGTTTAACTCATTAAACATTCGGTCGTTAAAACAATCGCTGAAGATTATTTTGCCTCCAAGAAAATTGCTTATACGCTGCCGCGAAGGATTACAAATGCGTTCGTACAGGAAGTACGTCTGCGGTTATTGCGATCCAACGAATATTATATCGTAATATCGTTGATGTATCCATCGCGCAATACGACAAATGAAGACCAGAAGGGATGCAGGTGTAGGGTTGCGTTGTTTTCATATTACGTAAATGTATCATTACTGGGATTTAGTATATAATATGAAGTATAATAGATTAACAAATACTTAGAATGGAGATCTGGTCGAGAATTTTATTTTCGGTTCGTCTGCTGTAGTACCTCGTCTTTACATGGTCTCCACGCAGAACTGCCCTATTTTGAAAAGTCTTTTTGCCTAGTTAAGGAAAAACACCAATAATTATTGGATCCTAAATACTAATTTAATACTTATATAAATAAAATACTCGTTCATATGCATCTGTCTTGCACTTATCAAAACATAACCGAATATAGGTTGACACATATAGAAACTGTCCTTACTCAATTTTATAATGAAAACTATTGTAGTCGCTGTGAACTTAATACCCCTAATACCATATTTGTATTAACTCTTCTTTACTCATTCCGCATTTAATGACACTACTCTATATTTTTATTAACCCTTCTTTATTCATTCTGCTTTTAGTGACACTTGTGAACACCCATGTGCCCTTCACACCAACGGTATCCAATATTTCAACTGGCAACCCTGGATACAGTTAGTAACGCTATAGCAACACCGAGTGAATACTAATGCTGTCCGCCCGCTTTGTCTACGCCGCCGTTCGAGGAACGGTTCGACCGACGAATATTGATCTAGGCTTCATCTTCAAGGATAACCTGTGTTAGGATCTTGGAAATGAGCATGTCGTGTGTTCAGGATATTCACTGGTAATTTATGTATACTTTTCCAGTGATATATAAAAGCTTTGTAACAAAAATAATTACGTATCTTGACGTTATGAAATATGTACTAAAGCTATGCTTCTAGCAAGGTCTTTGTAATTTGGATAGATTCTAGTATACACGATGTAGTATATCTCTATTGGATTCGACAAATTCGAGGGCATGTGTAGTACTTTTTTTCCAGTTTGTCGTCAATTTAGCGGTAATAAATACGCACATGAGATAAATTATCGGTGTTCTCTATATAAGTAGAGACACGGTATATTAGGTGAATCTGAAGCGATGATCTAAAGTCCGCCATGGAGCCCGACGTAAAACCTTAATGATCACTGTTTTTTTTATTACAGTCGAATTGGTTTAAAACTATTCCGAAGCAAAACCTGACCACATTCGGTGCTACATAACTTCACTTATCTTTACATGCATATGTCTTCGGGCCTTTCAATCGCCTTACGTTACAGCTAATGGCTTAATATAAATAACAAATGACAAATTTTTGAAGTAACAAAAGTATAGATATTAAATAATCTAAAGTGTAACATGAATTAATCATTATAGGGAAAATATTACTTCAAAGGTAAAAAAAATGATTCCTATAAAATATTTAAAACAAATTAGTAATATGTACCTTAAATGTAAAACTTACATTAAATATTTCGTACTACGGAATATTATTGACCATCCGAAATGCAAAAGACATCAACGCGTTCATTCAAAATGATGTCTCTTTTGGTATTTTTTGGTACATTTCACTGATAAAATATAAAAATAAAAAAAGATTCATTTTCTCACTTCAAAATGACTAGTTATTCGTAATTGGTATCAAGACTTGATTGATATTGACAAAAAACTATCAATAATATTTTATCATTAACGAGTCCGTAAGTTTCTATGGAGTTTTTGGAGAGTTTTAGAAATGTATTAAAGCTGTAATTGTCCTTTTTTAATTTTGCTTAAGAAGTCGATGTCAAAATCTTTCAATTAATCTTATACACTATTATTCTTTTTAATTTCTAGAACGGTTTAGCTGTAAAACATATTTGCTTAGTATCAATTTTACAACAATATTTTGTAAGAATACTATGTGTAACGTTGTTAATAAAAATATTGGCCTGGGCTGCCACTATTCAGGCTTATAACTCAATAATAATACTTATAAAACATAACGCCTAACGCAAATGCGGTGCGTGCCGCAATGCTAAAACACTATGTTACCATTGTACAATACGATACGATTTTACCTTCTACGATGATACTCGACTGCCTCATCGGTCGTGATGGTTGCCAGCGCGACTATCGATTGCGAGGTCCTGGGTTCAAATCCCGAGTCAAACACTATTAGATTTTTCCAGTTTAGATTTTCGTGTAGTGGCTCGGTGTCCGTATTTGTGCCCGATGTATGGCAATAGGCTCACCACCTATTCCATAGTAGGACGTAAAGGTAACTGGTGAAACGTGTAAGTGTTCTACACTCCTCTACATATCTATTCGGATATTACAGGCGTGATGTTAATATTTTTTGTTACGTTACTCACCAGCTTAATGTAATGTTAAATGGATGGTATAAAACCTACGACTATATAATTGTTGCACCGATTCTTATAGAAATATAATAGACATATTCATAATAAAGAAGATATGTATGCATATAGGTATAAAATTTATGACATAATCGTTACAACAGTGCATAACTATGACATAAGGAAACAGTGTCCTTATACATAAATATTTCAGGATCGACACTGTAAAATTTACGTTCTGAAAAATTTAAAGCTGGTATGGATAGCTTTAAAAATGGTAAGTTAAAGCTAAAAACAATTGTAACTGAATAGCTGACGTTGCTTACATAAATGTTTAAATTACATTATAAAATGAAAACTTAGTCTAAAACCACACTGAAACAGATAGAACTACAACCACAAAGATTCAAGAGCAAGTGTCCTATAAGATGTGTTAGCGAAGAAATTTCGTATTGTATGATTGTCGCAAAAACCAAAGAAATAAATAATTTTCATATTTTTTTATTTAATTCATACAACATCTTTTGTGTAGTTTTAATTAATTATGTCAGTGACAACGACTTCTAAGCTTAATGGTTATAGTGTGTTTTTATCTAAACCACTTAGATAAAGCAAGTCCGGTTTGTAATGTATATTTGCATAATATTTTCAAATATTCGGAATTTGATGCTCTCTGCCTACTCCGAAGCAACTTGACGTAACTAGTAACAATATGAAAATACAAATACGGGATGATGACTATGATGTCATTTGACATAATAATATACTGACACTATACTAACGATTTATCGTTCAGCTATGATTATAGAATTACCGTTCGATCGATGCAAGCAACGATCTAACAAGCAACTAATCAACTAAAACTATAAATATGAACGATTCAATGCTAAACGAAGATGTACTTGAATCATTTACGTCCGATTGATTTGACTAACAATCGACGAGGAAGCGCCGTGATAGTTAATCAACTAAAATTTTACTAACGAATCATAGCTAAACGCTGATGAGATTTATTACATGATACATGTGTATTCGACCGATGCGCGTATGACGAACGATGGATGAGGTAAGGTGGTAGCTAATCAGCTAACACTATACGAACGATTTATAGCTAAACGATGATGAGATTTAAACCATTTACGCCCGATTGATGCGGCTAACGCTGCATGAGGTGGCGCGGTGGTAGCTAATCAGTGATCGCAGCTGATCGGTCGCCGCGCGTGAGGTGCAACGGAGCCGCGTACCGGCGCGTGCTCGCGACGTGACCGCGGCGTCGCGCGGCGCATACCCGCGCCGCTAATGAGCGCAGGTGGACGCACCTTTACACCGCTGCCGAGTGACGCGGCTCGGAATGCTTAGGACTTTCGCGTACTTTTAAAAGTTTATCGGGTTGCGATTGTATTGGCAGTTTCAATGTAAAGTTTTATTTTTTGTCAGATCTCAAGCAGAAAATGGTTCATAACTCTATGTATGATAATATGACAAATATTACGATTCAGTGTGTAACTTTTTTAAAATTGAATATTAATGGCACACTTTCTAAAGACACTTTTTAAAGGCCTACTTTTTATATAAAAAAAGTGTCAAATGTAAATTAAAGTAGTATCCAGTTTTTCGGTTTATGGTAAGGTAAATCCGCTTCCAACTTATACGGTAAAATTTTGGTCCTTTTTGCTCACTTCATTTAACTTTACAATACAAAAAAGGGATAAAAAATATCCTGTCAATTAAAAGTCAAACATAAATAGAGCGCAACGATCGCACCAGTGCTCCCTTTATTCCCGAACGGAAACTCTCCTTGTGCTTCTAGCTTTCAACAATCACTTCATTTTATGGTTTTTCTTGTAATCGAAAAAAAAGTCAACGATGTCGTCGCGGCACGCGCGGGCTCGCCGTCTGCGTACGCGCTGAGCATCCTAACGGGGAAAAAGGAGACGGCCATACGCGTTGCGCACGAGAGTGAGCTGGATGGATATATGATTAATGGGCACGACCAGTAACCGAGAAATGCAGTCAAATTAGGAGAAATAAATATCGATGTTGATATGGCAAAGAATACCTGATATAAGTTATAAAGCGAAAATTGAATGGGACACGTATTGGGCCGTCTCGCGTACCCGACAGCCGCTCACAATCGGGCCTCGTTTACCAGTTACAATAAATTGATCCACCAAATTGTGTTTTCGCTAACCAACTCCTTATTATTGCGAAAAATATTATCTTATATTTGACACGGCTACTAATTTCACCACAGAATCAACAACGATATGAATGAACTTGACCGTTTTTTGCGATTTGCCCTAAGGTGACATGTCTAGTTTTAGTAGCTTGGAAGGAAATAAGAAAGGTGACAAGGAAATAAAAGATTTTTAAGGTCGATAATCTATTATATCTGGAGTTAGTATGATGCTGCTGCATTAGTTACTTTATCTCATCCTGTCTTTTAATAAACACGAAATCCTAAAACTACTCCTAAATGATATTCATTTAATTTTATAGATATCATGTACGAAAACCACGTCATACTAACATCCCTATTTTAATACCAATGCAGTATCTCATAACCTCCGTGAAAATGTAATGCATTCGAATTTTTCAAAACTTGAATAATGTACTATATAATTTTTTTTATTAATTTGCGATGTAGATACAAACTAAACGTTAGACTGGCGTGACTAATGATCAAACATTAACATTATATTGAAAATAACGTTGTTAGATCAATAACACTGGATACTAGTGTGTATTTTAAACATTTAAAACTACTTTGATATATACAGTACATACATCATAAATGGTTGCTAGGTTACGGTAGAAACTTGAGGTTTGAAATTGTTAAACGAACACCCGATGAAAGAGGCGGGGCTATAGAAAGATTTACGTAGGCAGGATCTCGAACTATTAGTAACAAAATTACATCGCAGTGCACACAATTGTAACCATAATTACATTAACAAATTGCATCTTACTCTTTGATTTATGTCTCGTAATAATACTAATATACGTCCTCTCTCATACTGCGATCTGATACTAAATATATTAATGTATAATTTTACGCGGGCCCTAATTATACTTTTCTTCAGTATTCCAATATTTATTTTGTCTTAATTTTAACTTTACATGTAAAAGATAAATAAATTGTTATGTATTTTGCACATTGATTTTTAAGTATTGGCTATATTAATGGGCAATAGTAATTGAAAGCAAGGAAATAAATTTAATTCGTCATAAAATTGTAATACCTATTAGCAACTCAAAGGGTACAAAAATGAATAGAATGAGGTAAAAAAACAGACTTGCTTCTTAAAAAATACAAGAATCACATATCATTAATAAAAACGAAACATTCGTTAAAAATATAAAATGTTAATGTAATAAAACCTAAAATACATTGTAATAAAACCTAAAATACATTGTAATTACAGCAAATTTACATTACATTTGGTTCTTATAACAAAGCCTATGTCTCACGAATGTACATGATGATATTCATGTTAAAATGTCCACGAAACGGGATGTTCATAAAAAATTTACACCGACCACTTTACGACGACAAAAAATACCTGACAGTCGCCACGTCCCTACGACTCCGCAGTATGCAGAACTGACTATTGATAATCGTCCGGTAACCGTCTACACTATGCGGTATAAAAAATCCGCACTCTCAAATCTCAACCAGCGTATACCAAAGCGGTCTCCAGCAAGAAGTTTTATTGAATCGCATAATCATAAACGTTTACACCTTTTGCACAATTTGTTGTAAACATTCGTAAATATTGCGATGGGAATAGAAATGTTCGAAACGGAAAATTTCGCAGCTGAAGTGCAGTTTTTGCGCATCATCCAGGATACTACTGGATACATAAATGATTACACAGTGTACAGAATAGGCCGGGAGGCGGTGCCGTAGTTAGGGTTGAGGCTAGTCACAATGCGTTGCCTGTAGGCAGTCGGCAGGTTTACTGCTCGCTACGAGAGTTTATTACTCCGCCGGGTACGTATTACTTTGCGGTGTGTGGTGCAAGCTTTGTGCTTATATTGTTAGTAATCACAAAATAAAGGACAAAAACTCGTATTCCGCCACCACTTTCCCACTACCAAGGCTCTACTTCCGCAACTCTACTACCACTCTATCACTACTCTACCACCGCTCTACCACGATTCTACCGCGGTTCTACCACGCCTCTTCTACCTCTCTACCACCGATACACACATATCATGCATGTGTTTTCTTTTTGCTTGGCTGTTGACGATTTTTTTATTATCAACAACCTTTTAATTTCCGAAACTGGACACGAGTATTCTCTTAGTTTAAAAGGGTTCAGATCGTAGTTAGTCTCGCTGGCTGATTACTAACGTGTATATTTTTAAACAAACCACCTATACTTCTGAATTGAACCGCAAATAAAACAGCAACGATCTAGCGATTTACATCCGCAGTGGCGGATAGAGCATTTTCGTGTCCGTCAGTGTAAAACTCACGGCGAGCCGAATAAAGCCCGCTTTATGGATTTCGGCAGCTTAACATTTTGTTTCGCGCTTCGCGGAACCATATAAAAAACGAGGAATGAACGAAACCGTGGAGAAGTTGCCACTATAAAATATTTTACAAGTACCCAAGTCACCAGTGTTAAGTGTCAATGGATGTGGCGCGTACGTCCGCCCGAGATATTTTTATACATTTGGATGTAATATCTTCAAAGGAGTATTAAATAGGCCTTTCGTAGGCTATTAATGAAAAAAAAATAGATACTAGGTTTCTTTCGCGGTTAATACAATAACGTCTTTGTCTGTTATGTTGGTAAATAAGAAAAATGAAACCAAACTTTTATTGTTATATCTATATCACCATATATTAATAAGAATAAAAATTATTGTTATCATATTAGCGTCAGTGGTACCAGGTCTCTTAGGAGGTAGGTAGTCAGCACCGTAACATATAATATCACGCCTATAATCCCCGAAGAAGTAGGCACAGGAGTGTAGTAAACCCCACGTTTCACCAGTTACGTTTACGTCCCACTATAGCCTATGGAATAGGTGGTGAGCCTATTGCAATACACGGGACACAAATCCAGACTCCGCGCCATTACTAAAGTATCTAAATTTAAAAAAACCAATAGTGCCCGACTCGAGATTTGATGGGTTCAAAGGAGCTCCCTTCCGACCAACGTGGCACCGAGTGGAAAATATCCCTATCCTTTTTAAAATAATTAAATCGTACACACGCCAAGATCAATATTTACTAATATAATATAATTTGCCTATTTAGTTTGATTGGTATAAGATGGCAGTTTGAAATTTTATGTCATTACTTGTTAATTTCTAATTAATTGTTATAGAGCTATTAAAGTATTCAAATTTTAATTAAATAAGATACGTATATTATGCTCTTCTTCGTATCCAAATATCTTTACGTATGTGTATGTATTCAGCCATCTATGTGCGGAACGGATGCGGTTTATACAGATGTGAATGTATTTACCTATTTATGGTGCAACGTGAAGGACATGTGTTTAATTCAAGCTTAAGTCGTTTTAATGTCCGATAGTAAAAACACACTATGTAAATTTCCCATAAATGAACAATTGAATTTCGTTTTCTTCATCGATCGGACTAATGTAATGACCTATTAATTTCATCGGCTCACTTATCTCCGAGTATTCTACATACAAACGATTAATGTCAGCGCAATGTAAACTAAACATACAAAGAGTTATGCCGACAAATACCGGCTTAAGTAAGTCGAATTATTTGTTTCCAGCTGCTTTTATCGCTGAATGAATTTGTTTTTATTCTATAGCTTAATAACAGGAGACCATAGACTATTCGGAACGCTTTATAAGCGCAAAATAAGACAAAGAAACCTGCCACCGTCCACCGCAATACTATAAGAAAACCAGGCGTACCAACGTAAAAAAACGACAAAAATGACCACGCACTCGGAATCGAAATGCAAAAAAAATATTTTGCGCGAAAGAGAGAGGGTTATATGACCCGTTCTAGATAGAGTGGAATGGCAGAAATTTCGAATTTAGAATGCAGCGCGTGCGCCTCGACATCCGTCGCCGCAAAAAATCGGGGTTGCCATCTACCGGCCAGTTGCGACACTACGCTCATTCGGTATTAACATTTTGACAGTTTAAGAAAATCGAATCGATTAAATGTTAATGCTTGGCGTCTTTCATTCTTCAAAAAAGCCGTAATGTTTACATTAACTGAGAATATTTCTAATGGTAGAACCATACCTACCTCAGTTATATAACAAAAATATTATTAATCATTCATTTAAGCACACAGCCACTCTTAGCCTTTGGCGTTCCTCAGGAGTTTTAATAATATTCTGACGTAATATTTGAACTTGGATCAGGACGCGCAATACTTAGCTCAATACCTACATTAGCGAATAGTCGTATTGTAACATTGATCACTAAACCTAATATTAAAAACTATTTTAAAATGGACATCGTGTTAATAAATTATAGCTTCTAAGCGGTCTTCTACGCAGTTAGTTAAAATAATGGCCAGATTACACGCCCGAGGTACAATTTAAAACCCAGAAGCCAAATACAAGAAACTGGCTGATAACCCGTTGAATGACGACGATCGATGAAGCGTGTTATGACGAGGTGGTCCGGTCGACCCCCGACGTATCATTAATTAGGTTGCCGTAATCAATGGCTCTAATAATATGTTCCGTTTGTTGAAAGCCATAAATTTATTTATTGAGCAACAAATTTGCTACCTTTGATTTATTTAAAATTGTTACTGTATATATTAATTGTTATTAATGAGGTTCAGTCTATCTCAAATATTAATTAAATCGGTTCAAATGATTCGTTGCAAAAAAGTAAAAGATAAATTAATAGATAGAGCAATTATTTTCGGTTTATATAATACATATTTTATGTATACATTAGTATAGCCAGGTACACTTAAATAAAATTTTATATTAAGTTTTGCAAAAACACAATTTCTAGTTAAGATAAGATATATGTATATAAATAGTAATTTTTTTCAGCAGCTTATGCGATTATGTTATTTTATTGAAAACTGCTACGTTCAAAGTGTGCGCCTGAAATTTATTAAATGCTCATTTCTGTAAACTGTGCCATAACACCTTCATGCACTCATGTCTTCAATTGTTTCTGCATTTACAACTCTGTTCCGATAGCCATAAGCGTATTTTTGTAGCAATTGTATTAATTCAATATTGCTAATAATAGTTTTATGATTAATTTATTAAGTGTGTAGGTAGAGTCGTGGAAGGAAAAGACGTACGGTTACGGTTAATATGCAGGGGGAGATATTTGACAGTCGATGTTCGCTGCCTACGCCAAAGCGACATGGGCAATCTTAAACCAAAAAATATATAGAAAAAGTAACGATATTTTAAATTCTTCAAATTCCGCACGCTTACAACTTCAGATAGATACTTTGATATGTCTTAAGATCGTTCTCTACACAAAAGGTTTTTCTTACACATAAAAATATAATCCAATCAGTCAATTCAAAAATGGTGAGCACGACAAAAAATCCATAGCAGAGTTTATTTGATTGATTCGTGTCATTCAACCCGATGCGTTTACGAGAAACTGTTTACTTTACCTCTCTACCTTAAGCTTAATGACTTGTCATTTATTACGGAGATATGATAGTAGCGTTTTGGGTGGTTTCCACGAATGTAGAGTAAGGGATGATGTTACCTGCTCTAGGTGCTTATAAATGTCATCGTGTTAATCTTCTGTGCATCTGACCGGCGTGGGATGTAAAAAAATTTGAAATCAAGCTGTTTAGTATCGTCTCATGTTGAACACGGAACAGCTTATAATTTCCATTTATTTCAAGTATATTCCAACTACTCATAATTATTATCATAATCAGTCTATCTCAATCCACTGCTGGATGTATGCCTCCCCTAGTAAGCGCTATCCCGCCCTGTCCTCGGCTTGCTGCATCCAGCATCTCCCTGCAGCCTCTCGCAGATCGTCATCCCGTTTTCCGAGCTGCATTCCACTCTACTTCAATCAATCTTTCACTCCAGAAACCGCCTACGCCGGTTTTATCTGCTCTTCAGCAAATATGCCGAGCCCATTGCCACTTCGTACCAACTACTACGAAAACAATATAAATGAACAATTTCTTTATGTTACACAAGATAAGTTACTATTGTCACCGAACCGTTCACCGTTGCGTATAGTTCCTATATTGAAATACGAGTTTAGGCTTTAGTACCGTGCGGGTAGGCAAGGGGAGTAAGTGAACATTATTCTTTAAAACACGTAACTTTTCCAGACATCCCCTATTCCATGGTGGGGCGTAAAAGTAACTGGTGTAACGTGGGACTGTACATCGCTCCTTTGCCTACCTCTTACGTTGAATATATGCGTGATGTTGCGTTTTTTACATTTTTCCAGACTTAATTTTCCCATTCCGCTGTCCTTCCGGCCACTGTCATTAAATCTAGCATATGTACATACATTCATACATATCCTCACGCCAGGTCACTTGCGGGGTAGGCAGAAAGCACAGATTGCCAAATATCTCTATCCTTGCAAACCTGCCGCGGCTCTTCCACATTCACATCCAGCATATGTACATCGTAATATTTTTTTTTTTTATAACATGGAAGTAGCAGACGAGCAGGCAGTCCACCTGATGGTAAGTGGCTACTGCCGCCCATGG
>DWTO01001208.1:0-16978 GCA_018244755.1 Jemadia pseudognetus
CACCACGTATACCATAGCGGGAGCTAAACGTGACTGGTGAAACGCAAGAGTGTACTACACTTCTCTGCTTACCTCTTCAGGGATTACAGACGTGATGTTACACTCAGAAAAAATTACATTTTAAAATCGTTAATTTATTTATACATTCCTTTAAAATCCTTATTGGACATATTAGAGTAACCATATCACGTATTTAAAATACTGAATTAGTTATAAGTAAAGTATAGCCGCACTTGCGGGCTGAATTTCTTACGAACTGAAAATTATCAAGAGCATTATTGCACCAACTTCGCTTAACAAAGTACAATAAAAATTTGTCCGTAGTATGATATTCGCAAGTATAACAGTTGTCTAAGCTTAACCATACAAAGGACACGTTAATACATCGAAATAAAAACAAATATCTAGAGACATACCTACTCTTTTAGACGTACATATGTATGTATGTACCTACCTTCGTTTGTATGTACACGAAGTCCCAAAACTAAAAGGTTAATACATTAGACGTCGGCAGTGTCTCTTTATTTGCCCCCCCCCCCACATCCCCCGTTTCCCCCCCTCCGCTTCAATGGATCGTCATTCGAGTGGCGTTTTATACGACTGTGCGTCGTCGTAACGTTTACGTTAACTGGACCCCTGTTTTTAGGTGCTTCGTTAAGAAAATAAAACGTGGAGCATCGACGAAGACAGGTCTCGTTCGTAACGGTACAATTGTGTAAGCGTTACGGTATAACGATTGGTAGTTAGTACAGTGCGATTGTAATGTAGCATATTATAAAGGGGGTAGCAGAATAATTACTAAACAATTGCATAATTGCATCTCTTTCGCTACAACACGGCTTTGGCACGGTTCACTCGTTGAGGTTCAGAGCATGCAACAGCCTTCAGGAGTCACACTTGGAATGATTGTTCGTTTCGTTTATTCGATGAACGAACCATTGTCACTGAGGTGCGACATTAATACGAAGTGACGTGAACCCTGCACACAGAGCTCCAACTTATATACGAACAATATGAAGATAAACAAAAGTACATAGTACATACACAACACGCATTAGCCAGCTCACCGCGCCTCGCGCCCTAGCTTTACGACCGGCGGAATGTCTTGTGTACTGTTGGAGAGACAAATGTTTAATATTTTTCTTTATTTATATAAAGCCGAAATTATCAATGGACAGAACTTGTAATTCTTATACAGGTACATGAAAGGCTTCACTTAATGACTGACTATAATGGATCTGTCGATGCAGCCCAAATGGCTAGACAAATTGTGTTTAGCTGTAGCAAGTAGTTTGTTTCGATGACGATAGCTAAATCTTTCTTTTTAAGCGACAATAACATAATGTACAAAATCTATGAGAACACTGGCAATCTTACACCAAAATATTTTTTCTCGGTATCCGTTGCAATTAGCTGTTCATGCAAGACGGTGACTTCTATTAGGTGCGTCATCCACAATCTATTTAACATATGAGTAAAAAGCGTTTTGTAATAGTACTCCTGCACCCGACTGTACTCATGATTCGACTGAGAGGCGGTGGCGAATTAAGAGCAACTCTCCCCCTTACACCCCTCGGTAGCACCGAGCGGTATACTAGCTAACTCATAAGTATGCTTACTACTTACATTTTCGTTTCATTGTTTAACTAGCTACACCGAGTTATTTCTCAAATTTGTTTATTTTCTCTTTATTACTAAGCGAACTGCGAACTATTCAATGAACCAGATGAAGTAATTATTGCCATTTACAGCTATACTCAACAGCTTATCTTTTCTAGGCCTCTCCAGCCTAACTCTAACCGTCATGTTGACATTTTATCCTTTTTTATTCATACGCTCCCTCAAGTAGTCTACGAATGTTTCCCTCTTCCACTCATCGAATTACTTTCCTATAGTCATAGACCACTCGCGCATATAATGAAACTTATGAAATTCAGTTATATTTGCCGCTGAATACGTTTGATCACAGGACTCCAGTGACCATATGACGAGATATGGGCTTCGAATTGAACTGCAAACACTGATATCCAAAATTTTGTCTAACCGCGCACACATGACCAACGAACATGTCAACAAAGCAGCGCCAACTACACGAATACCCACATAGGTATATAGATGAAACAAATACATATATAACTGAAAACATCTGCCCGTCGGCTCACATTCCTAAGCGGGACGTACGTGCGGACGGGTTTTGGTACCTTCGTCACAACTATGTATGTAGTTCAACGAACATGTACGGTTTGGCACGTGGATTGACAAGTTCAAGTCTTTATTCACCACCACATACATTAAACATGATTAAATAAAAAGATCGAGAGAAAAATCTGACCTACAGGGAGCAAAGAGACTACTCTTGCTTAAAATTATAACATCAATTTTGGATTAACATGAAATCACGTCAATATTTTTTATCAATTTTCACTCAAACCGGGAGAGATCTACTTGCTAAAACGTTAAGTTATTTCTGTATTCTGATAAGTTTTCTATTTATATTCCAAGCATATACAATAAACTTTTGTAGCTTATATGTATATTTCACCCCGTCAGTGACGGCCATAAATTACAGCGATCACTTAATTGCAAGATGATTACACGATTTCGTAAAAAAAAATCTTACGACTTAATTACCAACCAATAACTATTTAATATCTAGACATTAATTACAATACAGGAGATAAATAATTGCAGAGCGCACAAAAACTAGAATTGACACCTGTCGAGTGCCACCAATTATTCAGAGGGACTAGATAAACGTGTTAAATTGTATATAAGAGTTACTGAAAACATGTCTATTAAAGAGGTGATCCATTGGCAAGTTGGCGAGCCACTGAACGATGACCATTTGCGAGTCGAACAGCGATGCGAGTGCTTTGCTGAACTGTTCGAAATTACGAACACCTTTGTTTAACGCATGCATTACACGCCGATGGAAAACTCCCAACCAGTCTCTGACTTTACTTTACAGTGTGGTAAAATGAAATTCCTTAATACGTGCGTTCGGATTGACATAAATAGGTTTCCCAATATTTAAGGTTAAAACTATTTCAAAGTCAGGTTACCTTAGCTGTTAATGTGGTCGTCGATAGATTACTTATTATCAGCTGGTCTGTCTCTTTGCGGATCGGTTTGCAAAATTTTTCAACTTTTCTCTTTATAATCCAACCTTATATTTTTATATAACCTCTATGCCCAACGAGATGACGTGAATAACTCCACAGTTTATTTAAATAGTATTGTGCCTATTGCAGTTTTTCCATTGTCGCTTTAAACCCGACTTGATCGGTGACATTTAAGACAGTGATCTCAATCGTCAATGGTTCAACACCTTAAAAGGATGCGACAGGATATAATAATGTCCTGTTAAATATAGTCCATTTTGAACTGGGGCGACTAAAAAGTAGTACTATTGGTGGTGTATGATGTACATAATGAGAAATATATATTTTTTTAATTTATTACGAATTTCCCATTATTTTCAATTTATTTTTATGTTTATACTTAACATTCGCTTATCTATTTGTTTATTATTATTATTATTGATATACCAAACTTTGTATAACAGGGATTTACAGAGACAAATAATTGCTAACTGGGGACAGTTACTATATGTATGTAATACTTACTCATCTTTTTATCATCTCAAATATTACGATGAACAATGAATTAAGTAATGTATTGATTTTTATTTCGTTGGGGGATAGAAACGACGGCTTAACCACAACACATACCTATACTGGAAAGTCCCGCAAGGGAGCTGGCGTGAGGATATGTATATATGTACATATATACTTGTAGATATTTTAAACCATTTAATATCATTTCAAATATAACAACGCCTCCAAAATGAATCCCTTGTTAGTAAATTGAACGAGTTGGATTCTGAAATGTACAGAGCAAACATACCGTGCAATTTAACATGTACAAACAAAATTCTATATGCATTTGATTTATTTATATATTGATACGACAGGATCATAGATCTAGTAAAACATACATATGTACACAGAACATGAAACCGGTGTTACAAAACATGGGCAAGTTTTTCTTGTACAAATAAAACACGGGCTTGATTTATAAGGGTTGTCCTTTAGCGGGTCGGTGGAAATACGCTGAGACCGTGAACCCTTTCTTTCTAAGATGTCTGCAATAATATATTTTATTTATAGTGTGTATCATCCAAATATCGACGGGTTAACCTTAAGCATTCCGCAATAAAAATAGGTCAATCCTCATACTCGGGCAATTTTTCCTTAAAGATTAGGATTGAGACAGGAGCTCAATCACCGATGTATTAGTTAAGAAGGCAGTAAAGTTACGTGTTTCGATACATTGTCTGATACAGATGTAGGACTGGAGCAGATCATTTGAGACTTTGCTGCAGTGTTATGCGCGGCGAGGGAACAGCAGCTCATTGAGGTTAGGGTAGATATGAATTTACTCTCTGTACGTAATACTGTCATAAGCCGTACAATAAGATTAACATTTCTGGGTCTCACAAACCGTTGTTTTAATGTCGTAGGTATTATAAAAATGATGGAGCCTAACATATACAATATTATTATACGTTTTGCGGATACGACACATACACAGGTTTTGCATGTTCGATGAAATGTAACAATATGCTCAGTATTATTCAATTAATGGCAATGAAATATTTTAGTGGCCGTATGATAAAAAATTAGGTTAGTAAAACGAATAAAAAAAAAGATAAACTCACCATTCCATTGTCCATGCCTCCATATGGCGATTGGTATCCAGGCTTATCTGTGACTATAAATAAAAAAAACAACATTTAAATATTACACAAATAGAAGTGGCATAGAATTTGCTTTCACTCGGTTACTCAATTACAGCCGTCCCGCGTTCCTCCAACCACCTCGTACACCCGGCGGAACAGTTTGCGTATTATACCACTCTCTGGCTCCCTTGACGTTTTCCTAACCTCCATTCGTACCAATCAACAAAAATGCGTCGCACATTGTAATAATATATATTATAATTTTAATTCTGATTTATTTGATTAGTATAATTGAGCTTCAGCTCATAATATCAACAGTTTTTGTATTCTCTTATTGGATTTACACATTTTCCCAACGTGTAAGGCATATTGTACGAGCACCGAATAAGATAGGTATTACTAAGCATTTTTTTTTAAATTCAAACAAATATATTGTGTAATTAACGCCGCCAAAAAGATTCTACATCTCGAACCTGAGTATAAATTACCGCTGAAACAAATTTCATTAAAGTCGATCGCATTCGTTTTTGCATGACAATCGTGAACATACAGACATACCAAAGACTAATTTAAGGTTTCTATTATGTACATAATAAGAAGCACTTTTCTCGTTATAACAATATGTTTCGAAATTATTCTCTTTAGCATATAGGTATGTACATTCGTATACTCGTCTAATGACTTCCCTCCCACTATTAACAATAAATAATTCCAAACAGAACAATACGCAGAAATCATTGAATAATAACTTGTCTGAAACAAAATATCACGGAACAAAGCATTATACGGGAGACTTGTTCTACACAAGGCTGGAAGCGGTAAACTATATGGTACTCAATGTGAAATAAAATTATCTATCATCGTTGAACGTTTCTTTATCGTGTTACTGTTAAACAAATATATGATATTAACAGATTTTTCAACTTTTAGTCACGTCTTCGCTTCGACTGGTCATAAGAAAGAATGATCGTTAAAATATCGTGAAAAAGATCTAAGCCTAGATAAGCTAATGAACAAAGTATATTGTCTAACAAAACAAGTGCTATTTATAATTATTATACCATCATGCCGAGTCACTTTCGGGATAGGCAGAGAGCACCTCATTTCCAATATCTCTATTCTTACAGACCTAACGAGCGTCCAGACGTGGAATTTATATATTCTTATACACGGTTTGGTCAGCCATGTCATGCATCGCTGGACGGCCTAAATGGTATATTATTATCCAGGAGTTTGATACCTACCCGCTGCCGCTGTGTATCGTTGCTAGCCGGCGAGACAAGTGATTAAACAACCAAATGATTCAAATTTGTTTATAATTGTGAACGTTTATTTTCCTATTGTCGCGTCGAGCTAAACCATTTTCACTCCCAATGGAACGCGAGGGCGCCACTCGGTTCTACTGTTTTTGTTCGGGAGCGCTAATGTAAGCGAATTAACTTAATAGTGACTTTGTTTCTGCAAGGAATATTTAAAGATGCTAGACGCTTCTTACTTTATTATAATACAATTAATCATATTACGACGTTAAACTCGTAACGTAGTGGCGGTGGTGACAATAATATCTTTTTGAGCGCGATCAATCGTTGCCGTTAAAATAAATAAATTATGAACTGTAATTTTGAAACTGATACTTTTCAGATACCTACATATTAACTTTTGCATGTCGATTTTGTAATTTGACTTCAATTAAAAAATCAATACATCCCATTAGAATCCAACAAGTAATCCCGGTAGGGTCTTAGTCTATTCATATACCAATCCATATTAGAACATTGTATTATACATTTAGCAGCGGAACACTGTGAACAACAAAATATAGCAAGTAAAGTGGTAGTTTAAAGTACTTTTAATCAATCCATATATACGCAAAGCAGTGGATCATCCAAGCCATCTGTAACTTACATACCACTTTTTCCATGTATACATATAAGCTTGCACGAAGCGTGCATAAAAGTGCACGATTTCCACCCTATAAAATGCAGTCCTAATCCATAACCAACTCTATTGACGGGGAGACGGTTAAATAATAAATGCGATTCAAATTCACAAATTTCGCCTTTTTTACCAACTTGGCAAGATTGAAAAACCGACGCACTCAAACTGAAGTACCTACCCCACAATTGCGTTGCGACTAACGAAATAGCAACTAAACTCTAGTATAAACACATAAAATTGAAAATTGCTTGACGACGTAGTCGTTGTAAACTGTTGCTTCATAGCCTTTGGATACATGTTCGTATTTTATTATTTAGAGCATTACAACTAACGAAATAAGGATGAAAATAGAATCATGCTTCAGAGGGCTTTGTAGCCTGAGCACACGTCACAAAGTGAAAATCCGTTTAGATGTGAGCGCAGTGGGGCTGTCCAATGCTATCGACATCATTATGTTATTATTGTATTTGAAAAAACTGTTCCCCTATAAAATAGATCACAGTCAAAATAAATGTTATATCCAAATGTAAGAACCTAAATATAGATCAAAATCAATTATTTTTCTATAGCAGGTAAGACATGTTTTCACAGTCATAGTCTATTCCGTAAAGGAACTGGTGTATAATAGTAATAATATCACGTAAGAGTATCACAACGGACGGCTCAGTAAATATGGAAAATATGAAGTAAACAAATGATTTTTGTTCGCCCGCCACCAACGCGGTCTACGCCCACTTATGGACATATTTACTTATGACGAATATTTATAGAGTCATTGAAACTAAAATGAAAGAATAAACTAGGTATATTATGTAAATGATTCATACTTCTATATACCTACTTGTTTGTGGAAATGAACTTTAAAACAATTCTCGTATGTTCACGACGACGCTTGAAAAATCTTGTTTATAATAAGTGTCAATTTGTCTATTAAAATATTTTAAGTATATGTAATACCCAATATAAAGTGAAAATTATTGAATATGGATAAAATAATTTACAACTATACGTGACAAATATTGTTAGTTCTAACAATGTTTTAGTGGGACGAATTAATAATAAATTCAAATGGAAATTAAGTATTCTTCTCAATTATTGCAAAGTGCTTTCTAAACAATAAAGGATATATCCAAATTATGAAATCGGATCATGTCAATGACAGTAGCGATCGAATTGGCGGCAATCAGGGATTATTTTAAATGTAAGGCAAATCAGTCAGCGTAGATTATCTCGATCACGCAGCTAAAATATCCGTCCGTGAGCTCTCAGCGGGGCCAACAATAGTCTCCCTTAGGCCCCCTTGAAAAGGATATGGAATAGCACCCCATAAATCAACGGCAGTTTCACGGTGGATTGGCACCATGAAAAGAGCGAATGTGCCGCCGTGGATTTACCACGATGAGCTGCGAATAATAATGAGTAATTTTCGATCCGTGACTTTAGCAAATGGACATCGCTCGGCGCCATGTTGAGTTTAATCAATTATTACGTCTTTATTTTTAATTTACAAATTGTTGATTAATCAATTATTATGTCTTTATTTTTAATTTACAAATTGCTGATCACTGTCATATAGTTTTACCAAATTATTTGGATATTAATATAAAACAATTACTGCTTTGTTGGTTCTGTGGTTACGAGCACTAATGTCGAACAAGAGCCCCTGGATTGCAATCCCGGGTTGGATAACAATGGATTTTACTAATTAGAAGTTCTAATTAAAATTTCTAGTTATCGTAATCTGCTTGTAGCTCGTAATCTGAATGTGCCCAGTATAACGCAATGGCCTGACCACCTATTCCACAACGGGAAGAAAACTTAATTGGTGAAACATGGGAATGCACTAAACTCACGTGCCTACCTCTTCCTCTTCGGGAATTACAGTCGTCATGTTACGTTACGTTAATATAAAAGAAGAACAATTACTGAAATCATAAATAGACGTTACTGACAACTCTGAAATCATAAATAGACGGTATCGAAACCTAAGCACGATCGGTTATGTACTACACTGCATGCGAGTTTCAACCAACCAACTAAGCAAACAAGTAACGAATTTCCGCCACACTCATTTCGCACAGAGACCTTCAAAACCAAAATACGACACCAGCATATACACAATAATAATAATAAAAAAAAACAAATATGGCCTCAACACGTGTCCGCCACGCGCCGTGTCGAGCACTGTGGACAATCGGGGGTGGGCAATTATTGCTTTTTATCCGGACAAATTAACAGTTGTCAGTTTGACTAATAAGTGGGTGTGGAAAATTGGATTAACCGTGTTATGCCAAGCAGAACAACTTGGAGGGGTTTGGTGATTTTTTTAATCATATTATGTTAATATGCACGAACTAGGATTTAATATAACACCTAGAGAAAATTCCTTCACTTTATTGTGGTAGAAATAACAAACGTAGTAGATATTTCTAGAAAGAGCAATTTATGCTGTGTAAATTAGCCTTTTGTGCATGATTCATCTTATTAAAAATTAATGATGAATCAGTTCAGTTCAATTTATTCGGTATGAATGTACAAGTGAGGCTGTAAACCTAAATAAACATATTGATGTTGGAAAATACCATAACGTTTGAAATTATGGCTTGCAAGGATCATTTCTTGCTTTCATAGTTGGGTAATAAAATAGGTAGTTATTAGTAAAAATGTGTAAATTGGATGTGTTTGTTTCTTTCATTATCAGTTGTTAATGCCAGTCACAATAAAAATACTGCTTACACTATGCGCCACCGTAAACGCCTAGCCTCGTGCAACTGAAGAGAATTTCAATTTCAAATCCAGAAAATAATCAATAATTTTAAACCTTAATAATAGGGAAAACCTAGAAATATATCATTTTAGTTTAGGTAATACCTACAACAATAGATGTACGAAAATTAATGAAACTAACAACCGTAAGCCCGGGTCGTTACAGGGAACATTATTTGCTCCGTTACTATTAAACATATCCCCCGCCACGCGCCGCATGAAGTGATTCGTCACATCGAAGGCCTTTTCAATGTTCGTGGGAATCCGTTAGTAAATTGTGGACATATTGTTGAGTGGTTGTTGTTCGTCGAGGATGACGTTAATCTTACATTAATTATCTGATGCTCGCAAACGCTCAGCCGTATGTTATTTTAAATCCATTTGAATATTTGATACATTTTTAGCACTAAATAACTGCTTCCGTTTTATACTGAAAATTTACAGACAAAAACAATATATCATTCGATTTCTGTAGAGCAAAAATTTTTAACGCAACACATGTACACTGGATTTCATTAATTTATACATGTTTTTACGCGTTCGCTTCACTGGCTGTATGAACAGAACGATGCTTTTTTGTGATGAATTAGTTTATAATCATATTATATAGCTGTGTCCGCCACTTCGTCCGCGTGGAATTCTAAAATGAAAGTAGCCTAAGTTACTCCTTATTAAATCAGATATCTGCCAGTGAAAGTCCCGTCAAAATAGGTCCAGCCTTACCAGAGATTAGCTGGAACAAAACAGACTGAAAAATATTGTAAACAAAATTATTTTGGTATATGTACCGTGTATACATACGCATTGAGTAAAAGTCGGTTATATTAATATTACAAACAGACATCCCAAGTTTATTTATTGGATGAATATAGAAAATGTATAGGTTAACCTAAAGCTTTCAATAAAATGTTACTTGTAACTATCTTCCTTTCCTGCCTTGAGACTTTCATTAAGTAAACAATAATATATGTATAAAGAATAATGTATGTAACAATAATAATGTATTTATGTATGAAGAGTTTCCTTCTTCTTCATTATTAATGTATTGATAAATAACAATCATCAAAATCGTGCAAAATAGGGAGAGTTATTTCCACATTTTTTGAAATTTATACCGATATTAACAATAATAATGGAGTTAATAGTTCAGAGCACATTTCGCTTGGACGTCCCGTGTGTTGTTATGACAGGATTTGCGAGTTATGTAGATTCATTAATTATCCCGTCATATTACTTAATAAACTTAAAGTTACTCTAACATATTTAACAACCGGCAGACTAAGTGCCTCTTTACTACTACCACAATATAGAGAAGAGGCTGAATACAAGTCCACAAAATTAATAAACTCTTGACAAGTATCGACACATTTCAGTCAGGGAACTCTTGTAATTCAACATGTAGCGTCATATAGATTGCGGCAGAAATGTTGTATACATTTCTTCGGGCGCAGCTTCACCGCTACACCTATTTCTGCCCTGAGACAATTGTTGTTAATGAAAACAATCTTATTACCAGTGTGTTTACTATACGTCATCATCTCGAGCCTCTCTAATTAATAGAGTTTAACAATGCTAGCGGTAATCAATTATGACTGCTGCCTGCTCCTTTGCTACTTCTCTTCACATAAAAAACCCTTTGGCAACAAATTTAAATGCTATAATTTAGCACGCAATGATCACACACCCTTCAAACTACCCGCCAAAGTACAGTCGCGCACGACGAGTGCTGTCCCTATATCCCTTATATTCTGCCAGATTAATGGTACGCGCGACACTACACCCTCGTCCCCCAACTAAAACTATAGTTTAGAAATAATGCACTCAATATTTAAACCTGATATATACGCAGTTACGTTAGGTGCACTTATGTCAAGTTATTTGTTAGTTTATTACAGAGTATATTGCTACGTACAGAATACAGATAGTAGCTTAAAGCAAGCATTTACAAAATCTTCGTTGAGTTAGTTCTTCCACCTGTGTTGTTTTAATCAATTTATGTATTAGCAACAGGATCAATTTGCATTAACTTTCCACAAACTTTCTTTAGGGAGTACCCTTACGCACATATAGTAAAGAAATAGTATTCGTCCGAAATTACAGGAATCTCTTCAAAAACTTAATGTTAAAATAAAATATTTAATTTCTCGAAGGGCTAATCATATATTGGCAGTATTAGTTTTTTAATTGAAAGATCTTAATTATTTATTAATTAAATGACCGAAAACCTTTGTAACCATTTTTTAATATATAGAACGCGATTTTTATTGCAATAAAGCAAAATTTTATCGACGTCATAAACTACAGTAAGACAGTATGAATACGGCTCACGAAACCCTCTAACTAAAATCACTTCAGTTCACGGTCGACAATATTTGTAGCATTAACTCACAGGCACCATATCTGTCTCATTCTGTCACACCGAAAAACGTTGTGGAGCGAATGAGAGGGCATGGGAAGGAGATTAATCCATAGACGCGTGTAATTAGAGAATGAGCGTGAATTAATTTACATGGGCTGTGTAACTTTTTTTACAGCTAGGGAACGATTTGGCTTTTATATACGAGAAGATTAGTTACATTTATTGTGTAATTTTTCATTTAAAATACCGGCAATATAAGTGATGGACAAAATTCGAACTTCGAAGAGAAATCGAAGCCATTGGGAGAAGGGTGCACCTAAAGAGATATCAGATTAATGTCACTTAATGCTTACTTCGACCTAAAACTGTTTAAAGTTAACATTTTAAAACATGAATTAAAACAAGAAAATACACTGAACACGATTGTTGATCATTATTTAAAATTAGCAATATAAGTGCAGTTTTAAATACCTTATAAGTCTATTAAAATAATAATTTCACTAGCTGAACGACCGAGCTATGTTCGGATGATATTAAGGTTAATTGGTTCCCGTTATCTAGCCATTTCGAAGTGTAGCCGTGGGTAAATAGCACACATACTACAAATTACAAGTGCCCAAATTTGTACTTCAAAATAATAAAACTTTACCTGTACTACGTTTCAGACACTCGAATCTGTACTTTATTTACCTACTTATAACAAAAGAAAAGTATTTTAAAACAGTGGTCCTTTAATGTGTATAATTGGTACTAAGCTGTTTCAGTAATTGCTTAGAGATTTATGCTCAGACTTTAAAAACAATTGAACACATTTTTGTGATTTGTGAATTTTTACAATTTTAACCGATTATGAATTTAACTACAATTTTTTTCATTTATTCATCATTCAAATTAGCTTTCGCCATTTTTGAGTATTCCCAAATGCGAAGACAACTGTCATATTGCTCACCACAGACCAGATTCGTTCCGCCCCATTCCATTCAAAACCCAGTTCGTTAGATAAACAGAATCGACGGTAAATAAAATTTACCCTAAAAAAGCGAGCGATGTTTGTTCTCAAACAGCGGTTAGCGGTCACCCCGGCTCCGATTTTGATCTACTGTTTGCGCTCCTAAGCAAATATGGGGTGATTTCCATTTGGAGCGGAGTGGATTGAGACACTTACTGTTATCATCCGGGCAGATCGTTCACCTATTACTGTACAACTCTACCTTGGCACCTTGTGGTCACCGACCTTTTTCATTTTGATCTGAACTAATAAAATGCAATGCTTATTAAGATTCGAACATTTTCTTACGTACTAATTATATTGAACTCATATCCATATTGTTTTATTACTGTTACTAGATCACCACGCTCGGTACCTTACGGTGTAGGCAGAGGCAAGTGCCAAATATACTTACATGATGTGCTTCTACCACATTCATACTTCTTACCTAATTGTATTAGATATTATGACATTCTTCATATATTATTAAAAAATATATAGGTATTTATGAAAGTACCTTTACAAACATTTCATATACAAGCGCGGATTAAAAACGTTTAGATGGGAAAACATTTTAATATGAAACTGAACGATGGAACGTACTGACCCTAAAGTTGTGCAACCCGCTGAGCTGTCATGTTACATTTGCAAAGCCCATACCGTATAATACCAACAGCATATACAGCGGTTCGCATTAATATATTATAAACATAACCGATATGGTCAAATTACCCGCAGAGATAACCAACCAACATTTTAAATTATATGTAGACTAAATAAAACCTCGTATTAATCGACCGTCACCATTTACGGGTTGTGACGTTGATACGGTGTAAAATTATACCTTATCGGGTGCGAGTAAGATTGATTGTCGCTATTTCATGATCAAATTAAGATTCTTTACAGTTTGCTTCGCACGTATCGATGTATAAGGTGGTTCTGCGCGAAGAGCGCGTGAAACACAATAAAAATGTTAGCGCATCTGTCTTTCTAAATGTTAATGGTTTTAATCTAATTATCGTTATTGATACAACTAGACAAACCGTGATACAGTATGCCTTTTGAACTAAATTCAGTAACTAGGTACTAGTGCATTTATATCAACATAGAAAAAAATATAATGTAAGTACGTATTGATATGTAATTAGTAGATTGTCTTCTGCCGTTTGGTTACCATAACACAAGCTCTCTTCATCTTTACTCTGAGATCAGATGCCCAGGTGTGGATGAATCCTAAGATATTATTATTTTTATAGTATAAGATAAAGTTCAGTAGTACATATTATTTTGTTAGTAAATATTACTTTATACTAGATACCTAATTAAACATGCAGTGATTTCAACTTAGTATTCCACCTTCGGACCCTATATTAGTAGATTAAACGTTTGCATATCACATTACACTACTTACGTAACATATGACATGAGATCAATAAAACCGTCCATACTTAAATAACTTCCTACTTCATCTAATTAATTTTTAACTGCAAATATGCATATAAAAAATTAGAACTAACGAGTGAAACCAACTGAAACAAAGGGGAACCGCCACGAAATAAATACAAACCACTACACACGATGACAAGCCCATTTCCGGGTCAACATCTAGTAGGGCTTATTCTTAGCTAACCCCAGCAAGTGTGGTCCTGTAGTCAGGGCGATACGTCCTATACGAAACTCAAACGTATGTGAACTTTGTACGTGTGCTTACTAATAGGCACATATCATTATATCTCCAGTCTGTTTCAGTCCATAACTGGACGTCGAAGGCGTCGCTTGAGGTGTTTTTGTCAATAAGCGGCCCGATGACCGTTGGAGATCGCAGAGCAGTCGCTCAGAGCGCCTACACTGCTGCGCGATGGCAGTAGACATTTAGCTGTTTCCGTGTACACTGGAATATACCGCGAACAGCAGGTCACCAGTAAATAGATATGTACCTTTATAAGCCACCCAATGTAAACCTGTCGTTTTAAACTCACGTGGTCTACAACAAACCTCGACTGGAGCTATCATTCTATCTGAATTCAGACACAAAATCTAATTATTCTAAACGTTATGTTGGAAATTCCTCGGCCCTACAAGTTTGCTGCACATAGGGCCTTGCTAACGTACTGGTACTTTGTAGTGGTCATAAGTTCTGCAACTTGCAAGTTCTACCGAACTGAATCAAGTCTTGAAATTAAGACTAAAAGATTCGAATCTTTTACAAAGGAAACTATACAAACCTTGCGCCGCTGGGAACAAGATTTTTTTATAGCAATGAGCGTGCGTATGATCATCAAATTTTAATATTAGGTGGGGTGTAAAATAGGATGTAACACTGTTTCCTAGATGGTACCTGTTCACTATTATCCCGAATATATCCAGATTGTTTAAATCGAGAAAAATAAACGGCGGGAGAGAGTTCCACTCTACTGCAGTCGATAGGCACTGGAAATATAATATTGATTCTTAAATACAGTAAAATTTTACAACCCACTTGCACTCTTAGAAAAGAATAGTCGTGTTTTTCGATTCGTCAGTTCATTATAAACAATCATTTGCAGCGCGATAACGGTTCAAAGCAATTGAATCATTAGTGTGACATTGTAAAGACTGCAACACTATCCGGGCGATCGCACGCGTCACCGTTTGATAACAGAGCGATCATGTTCTTTCGTTCTTTGTATCGAATTTTGCTATCAAATGTATTTTTAAAGCGTTTTAAATAATCATAACATAACATCACGGATGTGTTTCCTCAAAGGGCTAAACAGAGGTGTGTAATAGTCCCATTTTTCAACAGTTATGCAGTGATACCCCAGTATCGATAAAGCTGAAAGCTACTTATCATAAGTAAAATATTTTTATGAACGCAATCGTCAAGTATCGTTTATTAGCTTCTATAATTATATCGAATAGATTATATTATTTATTTGCTTCGTTGGTCTACAGGGTTGCGAATGAGACTGCTGAGTATGTGGCATGAATGTAATTATTGATTTTTTTTACTTGAAATCCCCAGTAGTATAACGGAGTCTGATATGCGCCCAGTTTATGGCAAAAGGCTCAACCTCTATTACATGATACACGTATAACATAACTGGTGAATCGTAAGCGTGTACTACACTGTTCTGCCCATCCCTTCGGATTACAGGCGTGTTGTTATGCTATCACTGTACCAAACTTACGTTATCACATACAGGACCTGCTTAGGGCTGCCATGCGCGTACGTCATTCTCAATAGACAAATGCGCAACCAAACGCGAAATGCGAAACCCTTGTAAAATCATAACGACATAGGTACTTTACACAGCGGTGAACAATATTTTAAAAATCCCACTAAATTAAATGATGTATAAGATTCAAGCGACGCAAACCCATTGGCCGCCGTATTGAAAACGACTAACACAGCTGAACAAACACATGGGTTTGACGCGATCTCAATGACGTTAAGCACATTATTTTTAATATTAAACATTAATAGGCATAGACCACAGAGGGTCATATATTTGTATCCCCGCAAATTTGCTCTCTGCCTACCCCGTAAATGATCTGGTGTGGAGATACAATCACACTTATAAACTTTAAAACTAATTCTTTACCACTAACGACATTAGTAACAGTATTCTTCAGCTGTTCCATTAAAACGCATGATATGTTAAAAAATCTTAGTATTGTAGGTATGATTTTACTTCCCTAGTATATGTATATGGAAATAAATATCTCTATTAGAATTATAGGATTGTGTTCCTTGAATATTACCACAAAATAGCTACCCACGTCTACACTGGCCAACTTCGGTGCTCAGAGAAAGGGGTTAATGCCTTTATAAGATGGTAACCATTTTAAATATTATATATGTAGGTATTATTTACATTATTACTTCGCACTTAAATAGAGGTTTAAACGGACATTATAATGTTTTGTGTACATCCGGAGTTAATCGCATCAGTTACCATTCATATTTTTTAACGAATGAAAGAAAATATAAAGCGTATCGTAATATAACTTGACATAAATTCCGTAAAATGTACACCAAAGGATTCTGTATACAAACACATCTCTAAATTAATTATCTCCGCTTTATTTATTTTATACGTATATTTTATATGTACCCGGGTTCGATTCCCGGGTCGAACACTACAAAATTATCTAATTTAGATTTTCTAGTAGTGGTTCGGAGTCTGGATATGTGCCCGATGCA
>DWTO01001209.1:0-16974 GCA_018244755.1 Jemadia pseudognetus
GGGTTGTCATTATCACTAATTGATTTTTGTTTCGATTCTAAATTATAAATGAAAAGTAGATATTTAATTGATAGTAGTCACTTCACTAAACCGTCCTCACAGCGTTTGTAAGTAGGTATAAAAATCTTGACTACAGAGTAGGTATCCTATCTTGATGACTACATTCTTGACTACGTAACATAGACATACTTATATGTTTATATGACACGTTATTCTATAAAATGATTAGTGATTCAGAGCTACGTAGAAGGCAAAATACCTCGAAGTTATGCGTCAACCAGACGAGTTGACTGCATAAGGTCAGTCATTAACGCTTCCATCGCCAAATGCCTTAAAGGAATCATCCACGAAGCCGAAGCTAACTCACCAATGTAACACGACCGATCACTCAGAATACGACTGTGAGAGACATTTTATAAATCAATGTTTATAATTAAGAGCGATATAACGACATTGTAAATTTTTTGTGTTAGAAATAATAAAAAATATCAGCTACATTTTCAGTATAGATAATTGGTCGCCTGATAATGTTAAAGGTGGCTACGTTATATAAAATACTCCAAACTCCAGCGTTTTTTTTTGTACCTACCTACTGTACGATATATTTCCATTATCTTTTGATATATTATGTATCGGACCTGTTTCACACATGTATATCTTAAAAGTTGTTCATTTAGATTCAAGGGTGCGAAAATTTTCACCTATTGCGAAAGATGTTTTGATCTAAATGATCATAAACAAAATATATTCTCAATATAGAAATGTTACAAGTGACAGAATCTTAAATAAGCATACTGGTAAAATGATAACCTTGTGGTTTGAAATTCATCCTCTCACACTAAAGGGCCGGGTTCAAATCCTGGCACGCACCTCTAGACAAAATTTGCGTTTTAAGGTGAAATTTCTCTTGCTATAACGGTGAAGGAAAAATCTTGAGGAAAGGTATATAAAAAATGTTCTCTAAAGCCGTGTGAAGTTTGCAAACCCGCACTTGGCCAGGGTGTCAGACAATGGTCTCAACATAACATAACAGTAGTACACAACTAAGAGTGAAACGACAAAAGGGTGGGAAAAAACATAAATTCCGGCTACCTTCTTCAAATGTGGCGGGCCTATTGCAGTCCACTGCTGGACATTGGCCTCCCCTGAGAGGTTATGCTCTTAATCTGCAAGATGGGTATACAGGTTGGGGATTGCAGAGCACAGTTCCTCACACCGTGTATGCTGGTGCCTATAGGCAGCCAGGGCATGAAGCTGTGCCTAGGCAGACCATTCCATACCGCAACTGCCGGCGCCGGTTTTAGTCGCCTCTTACGGTACCCTGTATCCCGACATGGGTTCTGGGAATATACGTATTTTTACTCCGCCCCTACACAGACAGTTTCAAAGTATTAAAATAAATATATGTCCAAAATATTATTTATCTAGTCAGTAAACAGGCGTGAACATATCATTCTCAATAGAATTAAGTTCTCACTATTGCATTTTCCAAGTAAAATAAAAGCAAGACAGATTACAAGTAAATGCAAAATTATTATATGTGCACACCTAGTGATTTGTATTGTTACTAACATTTTATCATTACTAAGTTATGGTTTCTATGAACACAATATTGTCATTAGATGTGCATCACATCTTTAGATTTCGTTTGTTGATGTACCATACTTTTTTAACAAAACATACCAATTGTAATCCTCGAAGAGGTAGGCAGAGGAGTGTAGAATTCTTCCATGTTTCACCAGTTACGTTTATGTCCCACTATGGAATAGGTGGTGAGACTATTGCCATACACCGGGCAAATATCCAGACTCCAAGCCACTACCAGAAAATCTAAATTACAAAAATTCAATAGTGCACGGCCTGGCATTCATACCTATGATCTGTCGAGGCAGTCAAAGTTTAAACATGTGAAACCATATATTTTCAAATATATTTAATTTGCTCCTCCCTCATCCTTGTCAACTAGCTGTGAGTGATATCTAAAGTGCAATATAAAAAAACATAGTATCAATTATAATTTATTAGTAAGGCAGTCCCACATCTGTAAATCTTATACAAACATCGTAAATCTGAGTCATATACAAAAATACATAACACATTATTGTAAACACCATACCTACAAGAAAATGTATATAAACATCATTAAATTTTGTAATATTAATATTACAATATTATTATTAATATTACTTAGACCCTTGTGCTACAAATATGTATTAAGAAGTCATATACTCAATATGTATGTACATATCATAGCTTTTATCAAACATGCTTTCAATGTAACAATGGTAAATATTATATTGTGCAAATATGATTCTGTGAAAAAATACATATATCTTCTTTGTTTTGCACTATAACTTATAATCTACTTGCTTTAATCTATTGAATAATTCTTCTAGCTTTATCTATAATTGATACTAACATAATTTAAAAATTTTAGAACTACATGTAACAATAGAGGTAATTTAATCTTTAACACACACACTATTACATTAATATTTTATCATTATTTTCAGCACCATCAATAACTTAGCATTATTGTATTTAATGATGCAATGTGGCAATAATATTGCACTATCTTTGGGTTTCTGTCAGTATTTAACACCCAAAATTCTTTTAAATTTATCCATTACCACCGAGATCTGTGAGTAATAGCCCTTATATGCGCTGCTAAAAGAAATACATTGCATAATGTACATACATACATATCATCACGCCAGGTCCCTTGCGGGGTAGGTAGAGAGCACCGAGTGCCAAATAGCTCTATCCTTACAGACCCGCCACGCCTCCTCCACATTCACTATTCATCATTTATCTATCATTTATTGAGTATACGTATTGTAAAGTTAAAAACCAAAGCTTTCTTTTTACAAATCTACCAAATTACACTGCGTAATGATAAAATGTATACTACAACATTATACATTTCGCGTTCACGGTAGTTCGATGTAAGTGGCGCGGGCGCGACCCGCATGATGCGGGTGCGTCCGTCACGATCAGCTCTCCGCTGCGCACGTGTAGATGCTATCTCTGCGAGCAGCTAATGAGCGGATGTTTGGCTTTCCTTTCGTACTAATATGTAATAATAATGGTATTGAATATCTAGGGCCTTAAGTATATATATGTATATATGTTATTACATACCTGCTCACCATCTATTCCATAGTGGGACGTAAAAGTAACTGATGAAAAGTGTGAGTTTACTACGCTCCTCTGTCGACCTTTTCGGGAGTATAGGTGTGATGTTACGTATATATACCTATTATGACTGTCTCCTGGGTAAAGTGGTTGTGTAGCAACTGTTGATCGAGAAATCTCAGTTACGAATTTCAGTCGGGTACTATCGTAGTTTTCTAACTTAGAATTAAACTCAGATTTTCCAGTTGAAATATCTAGTAGTGGCTCGGAGTCTGTATTAGAGCTCGGTGTATATCAAAAGGCACATTCCCTATTCTATAGTGAGACGTAAACATGACTGGTGAAACGTTAAACATATTATACTCCTCAGCCTACTTCTTCGGGAATTTTAGGCGTGATGTTACACTTTATTACGGCAATGATTATCATATTCCCAGAAATATAATATGTAACAAAAAAGTCTTGCCACCATTTGTAGAAATAAAGACCTACGAACTGCTCAGATTCTAATATTACAGAAATATAATCTCAATTGTATTTAGTATTAAAAATAGTTGAATCATTTTTCCAAAATATACCTTCATATAGATTACCATACATTATCTCGTCTAAACACAAGTATACGTATTAACTGACAACGTAACATTAAAGCAAAGAAAAGTATCATTGTACCACCCTCTGAATAAATAAGCTCTGGTCGTCTGTCAATAGCCACCCTTATTATCCACCAAATTCCCTTGTAAAAACACTTTAAGCTCTTATGTTTAGAGAAATAAAGACGATTTTAGGCTAAGTTGTAGTTTACTAACTGCAAACATTAGTTGGCAGTCTCATGTCATGTGTAAGACGTTGTCGTTTGCATCAATCCACGTCGAATTAACGAATTCCTAACGCTGTTTAAATAAACCATGCGCTTGTGAAATATTTAGCCACGCAATTAATATTGAACGGAAATGTCGGGAAGCTATTTTGTGTTTGTGAACAACTATATTTTATATACTGATGTGCGCGTTATTACATATATATTGATGTCCCGTAGTTATGATACTAATAGCAAAACCGGCGATAATAAGATAAATTCTCCCTGCGATCAAAGATATGTGTGGAAACGCAATGAATATCCCAATAGCCAGAATGTAGGTAACGGTTTCGTGCCAGGTTTCTTATTAGGAATGTCAAGAAGTAGAATATTCTACTAGCTGGCGTCTGCCCTTTCCAACATATATACATACAGGTACTTCAAAGCAACTTTTTTTAGACTTCTTACTAGGCACAGACTTTTCTAGACATACGTAGTCCATTTTACTAAGCCTATTCGCTTTCATCAGACGGATTCATCGGCAAAGGTTCCTCTATAATATATAAATATATTATATAAATAAAGTTAATTTTTTACTTTGCAATAAAACGGTCTTTCAGATTCGAGCAGCACAAAGCACCCAATGTAATTAAGTCTTTTTAATTGGTACCCGTTTCTAAACATTCAATACCTATTATACTTTTGCAAAAAAACTTATATATAAAATACTGTGGAGTAGGTACTTTAGATTAGACTTCACTTAGGAACTTTCTATGCTTTTTAATATCAAAGTTACGATTTACTTAAGTTTTGTACTATATCGTGCGACATAAATTCTTTCTTGATTAAAACCTTAATGCTTACTTTTAAAATATTAGTGTATATCGCAACAAAAGCGAGTACATTTTTTTAGCTGTAATTTACAAACAAAAATCACCGCCATCCACCGTGACTTACAAGCGTGACTCAGGGACAGTAAGCCACCTACTTATATTGTTAAATTCATTTCAACGTACAATACCTAACTCCAATTATAAAACGTTAGTATGAAAATGAATTAATCGCTGTTCTGTGTATTTCGCGCGTCGGTGCTCAAAAAGGACACAAACACTATTTCGTACACAAAGGATGACACATGAATATACATGTTAATACGTAAGGTGAAAACTTTGTAAAAAAATAATTTAAAATATCGTTGGTCCGCATGCAAAATTATGAGATTTGACACAGGTGAAGTTAAATGGGAAAAAAGTAGAGAAAACTAAAATTTTTGGAGTGTAATACATCATCTACCTAGCTCTTCGGAGGTTACAGGCGTGATGTTATATTTATGTTTTACAAATACGTTATTACATATATTCATTTTTTTCCTTCATTTAAGTCAATTACTCAGTCTATAACTTGCATAATCGATCGGCCAAGGATGCACAAGATAAATAGAAAAACGAGGTTACTTGGAAATTGTAAATAAACTCATCATTTAAATATCCATGTTTCCGAACAGACAAGTAACCGAGATTTTTCAGTACGGCGTTATTAAAGTCGAAATTTATGCCTTTTAAATTTCATGCAAAAAACGGTTAGTAAATAAATAGAATGCAGTAGTAGTCTGCAATTATTTCAAGAATGTACCGAAATACCCATATACAACAGAATGCTAAACACGATAGAACTACATTACCCAACATCGAACAAATGTCGGCTGTCAACGTAACGAATGCAGGGTGCCCTAATATGCTGTACAGATTTCGACTAAACTTTTGATAAATAATAAGTCATTAACATACGTCCGCGCCATATGGCTTAAGTTCTATTCACGTTAAGGTGCAGTTATCGATCCTGTATTGCATATTACGGTTGTAAAATATATCGTAATATCGAATAACTCGCTACGCTGATTGTTCCGTCACACAATTCAGCGCAATGCATTGAAAATGTTATGTAAGTAACCCCAGTATTTATCACAGTCAGAACCTTAATTACCTTTACATTTATATTACAGGTGAAGACTTGTAAATGGCTGTTATTATGTTACCTTACTTATATGTTATACTTTGTACTAGCTGTACTTTTTTTCAAAGAAATTAAAATAAAATTAGTAGAAATTCCAATACAGCACCTAATCTGAAAGTCGCAGCACTGCTTCTATTATTACCTATTTCAACTACTACTACTTTTTCTACTACTACGAATACTACTACTACGACTACTATTTCTACGACTACTACGACCACTATTTCTACTACGACTGCTATTTCTTCTACTACTACTATTTCTACTACTACTACTTCTACTACTACGACGACTACTATATCTACTATTATTTCTACATATTATATCCCGACTTATGCAAATGTAGACATTACGTTTAAGCAATTTCAACAGCTCGGAAACAAAATTCAATATTTCAAGTAGTTCGCCATCAGCGTATCTCAGTTCGCTGCTGGATATATGTTCTTGCTGATGTTCTTGATGGGTTCTTGCCCATGACCTTCACTCTCGGAATTCAGGTTTTTATTGACGCGTAGAAATAGCTATATACACTAAATATAGAATAAGGTACATTATAGCAATTTACAGAACTTGACGCGCCTTAATAAACACTTCCAAAATATTCCAAACTTTGTACACTTTTAGAGCTATTATATGTGTAAATATCAACCTCTTAAACTTAATACCTGTAAAACAAATGTATAGTCCACTAATATTTGTCATTGGTTATTATAACGCAAATTAGTACAATATCAATAAGGATTAGACCAGCAAAGCGTTAATAAAAGGAATATATACATGTACATTATAATAAATGTACGATAATTATTATTACGTAATATCAAGCTTATAATTCCCGAAGAGGGCGGCAGAGTGTAGCACACAGTTCCACGTTTTACCAAATAAGCCCACATGTCACCGTGGAATAGGAAATGAACTTATCGCCATACGCCGGGCAGAATTCAAGACTCCGAGCCATTGCTAGGTTTAGGAAAGTCCAATAGTACCGTTATTACAACATCTAAATTAGTGTTAAATAGTCATTGTTACATTATTGTATTCACAGAGATTATCAAATATATCAGATACTGTCTAATGGCGGAGTCAGAATTCAGGAGTGTCCGCAAGTGTCCGTTTATAAAGAAAATGCCGAACGTAAAATAAACAGATTCAAAACATAGATATATTTAGCACTCTATACCATCTATTTACCATTCGAGTGTCCTGGCGTGACTATATTCCATTTGTAATACCAAAGTATGTGGAAAATGGAACACTTGTGACCGATGTACGAATTAACATAATACTGAATTTATATCTAAGCCCGGAATCCGTGCAGATGCTCGCTCGCACGACAATTGTATATATGTTTCAATAATTAGTAACTGTTCATAATACGGCGCTCTACATAGAGTTTGAACATGGTAAAAAAATCTGTAATACACCACTTAGCTGTGTAGTTTTAATATGAAAATAAAGTGTTTTTTTTAGATTAAATAATTTTAGAAACGGATAGAACCTTTCAACCAGACTGCGGAAACATACGAGTATATAGACAAATGAAATCCATACAAAATAAATTCTTGCGCTCATCACACTTACATATATGTTTTTTTGGGTGGGAATCGAAACCAAAAACCTGTCGCCTAGCAATAAGGTTCACGAACCACTTGACCACCGGACCAGTCAATATCGTATGAAGTCCCACAATATGGACAATGTAAATGTAATATATTCAAATATATTCACCTCACAATATGTATCAGTAATGAATCAGTACTCGTTCACCGGCAAATGTTACAGTTTCTTTAACACATGTTTAACGAAAATAAAGTTCATTATTTATAGTCAATATGTTGTGTAGCGGCCATAAAATCAGGTGTCAAAGTTTACACCGAACAATTAGATATTTTATTACCTCACAGGCTTAATTTCCGGTTTGACGATTGGTTTATAAAATATTGGTAGTAATATGTTAGAAATTACGCCTAATTAAGCGTTTATTATAACCGTACAAGAACGTGTCTTCGATATCCTGTATATGTACATATATACGTCATAAACGTAACGCCTGTTATATCCGAAGAAGTAGGCAGAGAAGTTTAGTACACTCCCACGTTACATCACTTACGTTTACGACCCATCATGGAATAAGTGGTGCGCCTACTTCCATACCCCGGGCACAAGCCCGTCCAGACTCCGAGCTAGTTCTAAAAAATTATATTTTAAAATCTAAGTGTGACAAATCTAATATTTCTTGGAGAGGGGAATTGAACCCGGGACATCACGATCAGCAGTCGCATCTGCAAGTACTCGACCAATAAGACAGTTATAATTCAACCTTTTAATGACAAGCAACACTTCAAGCCGGTAAGAAGAATGAGGATGAAGCATTTACTGAGAATAGTCACAGGTTTGATGTGAAAGTATTAGCGTATTGAATCCAAGAAATCCTACTGTTACCCAATTTTACAACCATAGCGTAATATTGTAAATTCCATTACAAAGCATTTCATTGTCTCTTTCCAGTTTCCAAACTTTCACATTTCGTTATTAATAATCCCGCATTGGTAGTGTAGATAAAGGTGTCGACACACCCACTGAAAACGAAATGTTTTTTAAACACACCGCCTTGTTAGGGATTCGAAAAAAATTCGCCCACCCGCACACAATAGACCAATAAACATAGCAAGCGGACACCTCTATTAACAATAATCGTCTGATTAGTTACGCTGTTTTAGACCACACAGACACAGAAGTAAAAAAAAACCAAATCGGTACAGGATAAAGTCACAAATAGAGTTATAAATATGTATATATATTTATATATAACTCACAATGGACGTCGTAATTCAATATTGACTGGACGCGTGTAGACATTGTTGCCTTGTGGCTGTTCTGCAATGGTGCGTTGTCACGAATAATAAATAATTTTTAATAATTTAATCAGAGCAATAATGACGACTTATTTAACTTCCCTGCATACATCACCATGGAATAATGCACGTACGTCCGGTTCTAAGCGGGCTCTGGTAGTGCCACCACTGAACTTGTTGAATGTTAAAGATTCATACAAAGTTGATGCACTAAAGTAAAGATTGTATTATACTAAGTTATTTTTCTTATATAGAAACACTTTTGAGACTATTTGAGGTGCAACTAAATTCTATAAACGTATAAAAAAAATAAAGCTGATGGTATGTTTAAATATATGGAGATGTACTAATTGTTTTTTTTTTCTATTTAATAATGATTTATGTTCATTGATATTGTATTTCTACAGCCAGTTCAGATTCTAAATATATAAAAAAATTAAAATGTGTATCTTAGGACACCTCATAATCCTTTTCTTATCCTTAGAACATCGCTCAATCTTCTTTAAGCCTATATTGTGAGACATATATTACGAAGCTATTGTAGACAAGATTTCCCCATACGTCCTCGCGCGTACAATGTTTGCTCGAGGCACTTTCGAATTAGCGCCATAAAATTAAGGCTTTACCATACGGGCATATAAATTAGATGGACTTTATTTGCGACAGACGTTTTAGTGTTATGTCTGCCGCATATGGGCAGACAAGTCATATTGAAATTATTAAGGGGTTTGTTGTTCACTCGGCTTATATTTGCGACAATATTCATGACGCAGACTGTGCACAATCGATGAGTAAGCATGTGAACAGTAGCTGTGAATTGGCTACCCATGGTACATTCGAATAGGTCGTAAGAAGCCAACCAACTTATATCAATTAACTTAAGAATTAGTCAATTGTAAGCTGAGTTAGGATGCAGCATGGTATAGAAATATCTAACTACCTATGACTAGTTGATTGAATGATAGATAGACATCGAAGGGTCCTGGCACATATGCAACGTCTTTTCATTGCTTAATGGTTTGAATAGAAGTTTGGCAAAACAGATATATAACGCAAATGTTAATGGATGCAGGTAACAAGAGAGACCAATACTCAGCTATCTTCTCCAAATAAGTCAGATACTGGCTGATGGAGGAACTCTAGGTCTTCTAAATCAGCAAGCGTGTATCAATAGAATGATGAATCGAAAGGAGGCGAGTCAGGTCTGTATGGTCACTGTAGCACTCGGTGCTCTCTGCCTACAACGTACGGGAGCTGGCGTAATATTATAATGATAATAATCCCTCAATTCTCATTACTTTTGTATTGTCTGTACAATAAAAGGGGTCGACCTTGACCTTAACATGCCGTCATTCTTTTAACCAATGGTTAAAATTTAATAACGCAGCGTATTATTTTAGGACTTAACAAGATAATACTCTCTTATATCGCGACAAATGTGACTTAAATACAATAAAAGCTGACCAATTATACACAATATGCATTAACATTTCACGTAACAAGTGGACGGCGTGACTAATCGATTGTCGGCTGTTAAGAAGGTGACCAGTTGTTATGTTTATTGTTTGCGGGTGGGCGAAGTTTTTTTATTTGGCCAATAATGCGGCGTGTTTGTAAAAGTTTACTCTTCTGTTAGTGATCGTGGCTTTGTTACTTATAAATAAAGACATAATTGTTATATACGAACGGTCGGTCGGTAAATGATACAAAGACAACATGAGCTATGAAACGTAATATAATCCCACGTATGTAATCCCCGAAGGGGTAGGTAGAGGAGTGTAGTACAGTCCCATACAATAGAGTGGATAAACGATGGAGATGTAGGAAATACATAGTTCAGTAGTATAATCATATATTTTTTGTCAGTTTACAAAGCAAACAGAGTAGCTCATATTAAGAGGTTAATGCACTTTGTAAGCACCGAACTGCGTGTCGTAAAGTATCTCGTTCTTTATCGTGTTTAGTCTGCCAACCTACCCTTAGCTAACGGGGTAGATTAAGGAATTCTCATTATGAAAGAAGTATGGAGCCTAACAGTAGAACACCAGAACAATAAAACGGTTGTAGTTAGCAGATTTTACTTGTAAGCACAACTGACCTTCAGAATCTGGCCATACCAGTTAGATTTGCAAATACATATTATGCTCTTTTCACATTATGTACTTACGAATAGAGGAATTCTACAAAGTTTTAACTATCAAATATTGATCGGCCAATCTTTGAAAGTCACTATCACGGGTAGTCCTTGAAATAAGCAAAATTAAACTTGGCATGTGCTCTTGCTTAGACTATTAATTCATCAGCATCATGAGCCTATTTAAGTTCGGTACTGAAAATAGGGCTCCCGTGAGGAGTTTTTGTGCATTATCCCCATAGACATGCGAGTTTGAAATCGTAAAGTATGGCTTCTCGCACTGTCTACGCTACTGCTCGTAGACCACTAAGGCATGTAGCGGTTCCTAGACAGGGCGCGCCATACAACAATCCGTGGGATGTGACATTTCAATAAATTTATCGTGACATTGTTGAATTTTTCATATACATTTAATAATTCCAAAATAATTTGTTATAGATAATTAAAACTTTAAACATGAACATGGTGTTAATATGTATTTTTTTTTTATTGTTTAAATCAACAAACGAAAGACAATTGTACCGAGATGTAAAATGTTAGTCTTAAATGTTACTCCTAAAGTACACCCTTTCCATATTTTTCACCCTATAGACAACTCTAAAATACTCTAAAGGGATATAAAGGCAAATTGTAAATCCGCAAATGTTAAATTGTGAGCCCTCTATATTTCACCCTTCAACGGATAGCCGCTGAGCTCGATAAAAGGTTTGAGATATCAAAATGTAGATTTATCATAAGTTGTATTGTAAATATTAGTACAGTGATACACATAGGACAGTAATAAGTAGATCAAACTTTAAAATTGCTTGTTTATTATACTCTTTTTCTAATAGTGACTTCGATAAATATTTATGACTCGATGATACTCGATGAATTAACGAAACACTCTGATGAAAGTAGGACAGACTAAATGAAATAATCTGTTACAGCTCTCAGCTGTTTAATCTCGCTCTAATCCTACAGAAAATAGTCATAATAATGGCTATAATATTATGCAGTCACATTACAATTACTACGCCTTTAAGTAAGGCAGCCTGAATTTGGAATCGTACCTAGTAAAATATATGTATCATATGTATGTCCTTAATACGAACTAAGAAGAAAAACATCATTCTTATACTTTCATTTACAGAGCAACGGAACATCTGTAATATCCCAATGATATCGAATATTATTGAACTCGGTGTACCACTGTCATAATCCATCACTACCATCTCGACTTAATGCCGATGGATGGCCACCAAATGTTACAGTAACGTCACCGTGACTGAACAGCACGCGTCCGTGAGAGGGGAGCGTGGGCAAAGTGGGTGCAAGGTGCAAAATCATCTCGGAAGCGAAGCCACACATCTATAATCATTATACAGATTGAAACACTCATGTTTGAATACCAGAAATAGCTCATATTATTAAACATAAAATATCTGTTAATAAGCAAAAATTACGTGATATTTATTGTGGAAAAAATGTTTTTTTAATGATTAAATAACGTATATTTCTCAATTTATTAATCGTACTCGGTTTGTTTCGGAGAATAAACATAATTTTGTAATTAAATTAAAGTCTGGCAGAAGCTTTATCAGAGTTTTACCAAATAATCGTATTAACTCCGTATAATATTACTACAATTATTGGAACAACAAAATCAATCCATACCATTCTTCAATTATGCAACCGTGCATTACCGCTTCGGCATAATTCGTACTGGCTTTTCAAACAGAATAACAGGTGAGCTTATTAAGGATTACTCACGCTCATTTGCGAGATAACACCATCTGCTGTGAACGGAACGCCGATTGCGATCTATCATTCACTCGTTCGGTCTATATGAATCATTGGGGCGAATGGACTTGCGTTCTGAATTATAGTATTTAATGGTACATTTAATTTTGTGCATAGCGTTGTCATAAGAGATAGTAATATTTATATTGAAAAGTTTACTGTTTGATAGATTTTTCTATTATTATTACTATATTAAAAGTATAATATGTACATGTACTTATGTATCTGTTTTCTTCACTAACCCACTAAATTATTATATATGATTATGGATAAATTATATTACACTATTTATTGTTATTGTCTTGGTTATAAACATGAACATTAATAAATCCACTTATTCAATAGTTAGAATACTATTCATTCATTTTTATTCATATCATTCTAGCCAATTTTCTATATGACTCCACTTATAAATTAAGACAGGGATTTTTCGCCTTAATTTTCTTATTCGATTAGGGCATTAAAGCATTAAATATATCGCCGAGTCAGCATCGGGTTCATTTTTCTTCCGTCTCTCCAAAAGCCGAAAGAATTTCACTTTCGGAGAATTAGTATCAATAATCCCGTAACTAATTTATCATAGTTACGACGAGGAGTTGAGGAGTGAATTTACGTGTATGTATTACATTTAGCGATGAAAATTGTGCACTGATTAGAAATATACGTCCCAATGTGGAATAGGTTGAGAGTCTAATGCCATTCATCGGGGACATTTCCAGTCTCCGTGCCACTAATAAAAAATATGATTTCAAAAAATCCAATAGTGCCTGACTCGAAATTAGAATCTAGAACATCTCGATCGCCAGTCGCGCTTGCAACCTACACAATCAACTAGGCAGTAAAGTATATTAGGTATTATCTAAAAATATAACAAATTTACAAAGACGACATCATATAAAATAGAGCTATTTAAATGTAATCCATCACCTGTCAGATAGGGAATGGCGTTAAATGCCCCCCATAGTTACACGCTTCCGTGAAAATCACATAAAATATATAAGAGAAAAGACAAACAGAAAATTACAAACCATTTGACATCTGACACCGCGAATATTCAAATTAATGCATTATCGATACGAATGTGGTGCACTTGTGTAGAACAAGGGTGATTTTATGACACCTATACCACGTGCACATTTAACCCGCGCTTCCCTTTAACGAACCACAGTCGAAAAAAATGCAAATAATACACGATACAAAAAATAGTACGCTAAGTTTGTGTACGTGTCTTTTTTGTACTGTGGGCGTTCAAAGAGGAGATCGGGGTAGTCTGTACGAGCAGGTTATGACACGTAATTTACGCGTAAATCAAATTTGACCGGTGGGTGTGTACGGTTGTCTCGCGCATATGGCGATGTTTCTATACAGAACGCGATGATTGTAACGGTCCTGAGTGCTTTCGTGTGTACCGTGACGCTTCGATGTTCGTGATGAATAGAAATAAAGCTTGTGTTTTCGAGCGTTTACGGGCACGCAGTAATCTATTGTTTTATTATTTTATTTTTATTTATCCATTTTACTTATTCCTATTGAGTGGAATTTTCATCGGTAACAATCTGTATGTTCGTAATCCGTTTTTTGTGTTCCTTGTTATATTGGAATTGTTTTTTTTATGTCATTTCAAATTATAATTTAGTTACAGCGTGTCAACTTTTTAATATCACATATTAACTGGATATATATAGAAGGATAATATACATTAAGCATACATTTTCAAATTAAACTGAATCAACTGCATCTATAAGCACTGAGTTTGTATTAGACCGTGTTTGCCTGCCACATCCTTCAGACGGAAATAAATGTGAATTTTAGAATTTTAATTTCGTTGAATCAGTAGGTCACAAAACTCAATTTTGACGGCTATCTAGCTAAAATCAAAAAATGCCACAAGATAGCAATCAGAGGGGGAGAAGACGACAATATGGTCAAATGATCTAATTTGCATGATTATCATTGATAGATTGTTTTGTTTGTCGCGACCTTATGGCGTGGCCTTCCGTTATAAATGTATTTTAAAATTATTCACAGTAATTTGGATTTGGCTGATTAGATAAATGAATTTTGAATGATCGGTGTAAAGTAAATTAGGATAAAAATGATTAGTGGAAAAATTTACAATATCAAAAAAGTGCTTGTTCCGTTTTAAATAACAAAAAATATTTGGCCAAATCTATGATTTCTAAATGTGAAGTTTGAATACTTTGATTCGTGACATCACGCCAGTAAAACCCTACGAAGTAAGCAGAGAAGTTGAGTAAACTACCTAAATTGCTAATTGATATGTCTTACAATAAAAATATATGTAAAAATATTTTGTCTTATTCGGGAATTAGACACTTTATGCTATTTATGCTATAATTTTATATTGTTATAGGGCAAATTTAACCACTGTATCATCTGATCAATAGTCACATGGATCATAGCAAAAAAAATTGAATTTATGTCTAGAAACCCTATTGATCCGTAAGGTTAAAAATTGTACATTCCATCCAAACATCTCAATAAGCGAATCCATTAACAGGCAAACCAATTATATCTGCAACATAAACAATATCATTAAAAGCGTAACAATAACTTTCAAACACTGTAGCGTTAGTAACGAAATTAAAGTGAGCTATGCTATTTTAACTACACTAATCCCTATTCGGGTACATTATGCCGCTAAATAGTCACTTACAAAAGTCCGTTCGCATTTTATGCCACGAAAAAACTTTAAGCCACCCCACAATTTAACCGAACTCCCGCCGCCGTGGAGTGAACACCTGCAGAGTTCGCATGGAATTCAAGCAATATGATGTTTGCCACTTGTTACGCAATCTGTGTACTGAATAAATGTGCTATATTCTTATTTAAATGTTCATTTAGATACTTCCCATAAGAAGAAGCGTTGATTGAGTTATGCACTCCGTTACTTTGTTTACGGATTCTGTTACAATTCTGTTTTATTTTGTAAAACCCGTTTGGCATACCAGTATATAATTTTATATTATGTTTTTTATTTCTTACCGTAAAATTTTTAACGCAAATGTCAAGGATATTAACAAATTATTCAATTTTTTTTTTATTACTTAATTTGAACTTTTTTAAATTGATCTTGTATCTTAGATCTGAGTACGCGAATAAATTATAATGACTTGAATTTTTTATATTTAATAATATAAGAAATATAAATATATGTAATTACTTGTAATACACATAAAACTGTATATATACAATATTGCCTCAGCTTTGAATATAATATTATCTATAAAATAAATAGGTTGCACTTAAATCTGTCGCACCTCCTGTAAGCGCCCCCAACGAGTTGTAATGAAGAATTATTGTTTTTAACGTCACACTCCACTGTTTTGTATAAGGATTTCCTTTCTATAAGTCTCTTCAGTACGAGAACAAACACGTTTGAACTTGTGAATGTAGGTGTATTTACTTATTGTTTTACGAATATTTCACAAACCAGAATAACCTTTATTACAAATGAACCAAAGTGCAGATTTGTGCACGTTCTATTAAAGCCTTTTGATGTTTTTCTGCCCACCGATCCGTTGATGCAAGATTTTACTTAACACTTGTGTGGTTAATAGATTGTATTTTTAAGTTATTTTGTGAAATAACTATTAGTTCCTCTTTTTATAAATTAAAATTTTAGTATTATCACACAAGTATATAAACTTATCGCGGTAACGTATCCACTTGCAATGTAATAGGAATAAAATAACTGCCTACCCCGTAACGAATTCGGCGTGATAACATAATAATTTTCTTTTTCATCTCTCCTTTAGGTAAAATACACTTAACCATGTCCATTTAAGACAGAATCCGAACATTATCTACAATGACTGGTGAATACGTCCCCTCGAAGTTGCCCTGACAAATAAATCATTGCTAATACGATTTTGCTTCAACATATTTTTGCCCCAACCTCCCCTAAAGATGACTTTAGTGTATTCTATATTTCAGTGTACCTATTGTATATGAGGTAAGATGCCAGATCAATATATCCCAATGAAAGGTTCATAAGCCGGAAGTGATCTGTAAAATTTTGCAACTCTAGATTCATTCAAATCTATAATAATAGCTGATATCATTGGATTAGCTTCGCAAGCGTTATTGTGTAAATTAAGAACGTTATTTAGTCTGTAAGAGGATTTTTTTAAGACAATTAAAAAATGGAAAGGTAGGGTCATTGCCGGTGTCTCTACAAAATTGTATTAGAAGACTTGAAATATACTTCAGGCCACTATTATTTAAACTATGGC